>JAPPVO010000016.1:134971169-135040856 GCA_030407325.1 Camellia japonica | reverse complement strand
AGGAGGTGGAGAAACAGAAAGAGAAGCAACTCAAAGAAGAGATTGTACTGAAGTAGTTGAAAAAGATACAAGCAGACATCTCTATCTGGGGACTGCTTATGGCTTGACGTGTTCACAGACAGGCTGTTCTATCGGCCATGGACAAGGCCAAGCTCTCAATAGACACCACGCCTGAACAGCTGGTGGGATTGGTTTTTCTGGGAGGAGGTTCCCCGATGTTGACCTTTTCTGACAAAGAACTGCCGCCTAGGGCGCGAGTCATAACAAACCGCTCTACATCTCTGTGGAATGTAGAAGCAAATGGATACCGGTGGTTCTTGTCGACACATGATCCGCTATTAACGTGTGTCCGTCAAGAACGGCATATGCAATCGGGTTGAAGCCCGCGGACTTCGTACCTACAGCCCAGGTGATAAGGGCGTATGATAACACAAGCAGAGAGGTGATGGGGACTGTGAAAATTCAGGCCCAGGTTGATCCGGGACAACACGAGATTGACTTTCATGTCCTGGACGTTCCTGCAACCTTCAATCTACTTTTGGGGCGGCCGTGGCTGCACCAGGTGAAGATAGTCTTTTCCACCTTGCATCAGATGTTGAAATACCCCCACGGGAAGGGGGTGGCTCTTGTTTTCGGGAATTCGTCCATCCATCCGCCGCCGGAAGTGTCTACACCAGTTTTGGAAATCGAGCACGGCACGGAGGATGTGTTCTTATCGGGGTTTACTCTGGCTGAGGCTCGGGTCCTACAGAGCATCTTGGCTGTTGATGAAGGGTTGTATGTTAGCGCTCAATCAGTCTACCTCATGAACAAGCTTCAACACATTCCCGGGATGGGATTGGGGAAGAGTGGCCGGAAGGGCATTGCAGTATCGGCCGAAGTGCTGCACAACCCGCATACCTTTGGCTTGAGTTATCTGCCTACCAAAGAGAATTGGGTGAGGAAAGGTAAGGAGATGGCTGGGAGAGCCAGAGCAAGCAGGCAGGGAAACCTTTTGAGTTGATGCACCGACCCATCCAAGGTACCCTAAACGGACGCTTCGTCCGGGAGAGGGAGGACTTTCCATTTTGTGGCTTCCCAGAGCCATGGCTGAATGCCGAGAGGAGGCGCTTGCCGGGGTTTGAGATCTTCTTTGACCTGCAGTTATCCGGGGATGATGTTGCTGAAGAGCAGACAGACCCATCAGCTGAGGTTGAGCAGAATGAGAAAGTGGATTCTGAGAGCACCGAAATTGAAATGGGGGTAGCGCTGGCTTGTCTACTTTCAAATCCTCCGATCCTACAGAAGTGCTTGGGGGATAACTTCTCGGTGTCCATGATTGGGAATCAAAATGGCTGCGAGCCTACCTGCAAGTATTTTGGATGCATCCATCGCACCCTTTCTCACCTGGCAGTACGAAGAGGGATTTTTGTCAAGCAGCACCGGGTCAGGTAGTGAGCCGGAATCTGATTCCACCAAGTCTGTAGAGTCGGAATCAGGTTCCAGCTCGACTGAGTCTGAGTCTGAGTCTGGTATTCCTGGGGGTGATAACCCGGATGCCACAGTCCTGTCTAGGTCGTCTTTTTCTTTCTCTTTTGAGTCTATTGTAACAGAAGAATCGGACGATTTGGAAATGCTTAATGAGAATGGAATGGATGTGGTTTCTGAGTACTTTTCTGTACCCTTGATTTATTGTATTAATCAGGACATTCAAAATTTTGACGAAAACGACGGGGAAGAAATTCCTCCGGTTTTGCAACGCTTAATTGATCAAGAGCAGGAAAGATTTGTTAAACCTTTAGTTGATGAAATCACTACTGTTAATGTTGGTTCTGAGGAGGACCCGCAGCTGGTCCAGATCGGGTCCACGTTGTCTTCGGAGGAACGCGAGCGCTTAATCGCTTTATTAAAAGATTTCAAAGATGTTTTCGCGTGGTCCTACGAAGACATGCCTGAAATCGATCATGAGATTGTACAGCACCGGATCCCTCTTGACCCCGAGGCCCGACCCGTTAAACAAAAACTCAGAAGGATCCTCCCGGACTGGGCCCTCAAGATTAAAGAAGAGGTCACCAAGCAAATTAACGCAGGGTTCCTGCTGGTATCCGAATACCTGACTTGGTTGGCCAACATTGTTCTGGTGCCGAAAAAGGATGGCAGGATCCGAGTATGCGTGGATTTCAGGGATTTGAACAGAGCCAGTCCGAAGGACGACTTTCCCTTGCCGCATATTGATGAGTTAGTGGACTTCACAGCGGGGCATGCTTTGCTTTCGTTCATGGATGGATTCTCGGGCTATAATCAAATAGTGATGACACCTGAAGACCGGGAGAAGACTGGTTTCACCACTCCGTGGGGGACTTACTGTTATAGGGTGATGCCATTTGGGTTGAAGAATGCTGGAGCTACATATCAACGGGCCGCGACCACGATATTGCATGATATGATCCACAAAGAGGTTGAGGTGTACATGGACGACATGATTGTCAAGTCCAAAGATAGAAAGGGCCACTACACCGTCTTGCAAAAGTTCTTCCAAAGGATCAGAGAATTTTGGTTGCGACTGAATCCTCAGAAGTGTACGTTTGGTGTTACAGCGGGAAAAATGCTGGGGTTCTTAATTACACAGAGAGGTATCGAGGTCGACCCTTCCAAAATCAAGGCCATCTTAGAAATGCCACCACTAAGAACTGAAAAGGAGGTGAGAGGCTTTCTGGGTAAAGTGCAATTCATAAGACGGTTTATCTCAAAATTAACCTTGACTTGTGAAC
This sequence comes from Camellia japonica, assembly GCA_030407325.1. Taxonomy (NCBI): domain Eukaryota; kingdom Viridiplantae; phylum Streptophyta; class Magnoliopsida; order Ericales; family Theaceae; genus Camellia; species Camellia japonica. The sequence goes on along the minus strand of JAPPVO010000016.1, from coordinate 135,038,106 downwards.
CACTTTTTGGCCTCCTGAAGAAAGGAAAGAAGTTCCAATGGGACGGCCGATGCCAAGCTGCTTTTGAACAGATCAAGGAATACTTACAGAACCCACCCGTGTTGTCACCATCTGAGCCGGGAAAACCGTTGATTTTGTACCTTTCAGTGATTGAAACTACAATGGGCTGCATGCTCGGACAAGAGTCTGAGGACAAGGTGGAGAGGGCTATCTACTATCTGAGCAAGAAGATGCTGAAGTATGAAACCCGCTACACACCTTGTTTGGCCTCTTTTTGTGACCTTCTTCTTGAGCTTTGGAACCCTTTTATTTCGACCTTCTCACCACTGAAATCCAGAGGATTTTCAGTGGTGGAGAAGTGGTTTTGAGGTCTTGTATAGGGGAGGGGCACCCCTCTCCCCTTGTGACTCATTTGCTTGCATTAAGGGCTCATAACGGTAGCATGTTTGCATAGCTTTATTTGGCTCCATTTCAGAGGGTATTTGGTGTTAGTTTATCATGTTAGACCTCTATTTCATATTGGTTCGATGGCTTATTGTATGCATCATGCACTTGCTTTGTAATCCCCTCTATTGTCATAACATGTACCATGCATTTAGACCATCATGCTTGCATGTTTTAGTTTGACTTCATGAAGCTTTTAGCCATGTTGTAACATGGTTAAGCTCTGTTTGGTGTTGATTCAGTCGTGTTTGCTATGTTTTGTATAGCCACCATGTATCCTAGCTTGTTAGCTTTGAGTGTACGAGTCATGAGCATGCTTTATTTGGGTTATTTCAGTGATTTGGAATCACTTATCATGCTATTTCAGTCCATGCTCCAGGCTTGTATGCTTGCATTTACCATTCTTTCAATGCTTTGAAGAGTTGTTCTTTTGTGCCTTGAAATAGGTCATTGTGCATGCTTCTTTGTTTTAGTCCTTGGGCTGCCATATCAGTGGGTTTTTGGGGCTCCTTTTGGCATATTATAGCTCTATTTTTCTTTGAATAATCCATGCCATGTGTGGTTGAGGTAGTCGTAGTGGAGTGCTCTCTTTGTGGCCTTGAATGTCCTTTGTTTTGCGCCCTTTTCTTAGCATGTTTTGGTCTCGTTCCATGCATGCTTTAGTCTTATTTTGGTCTGCCCTAAGACTTCATCTTGGCTCTTTGAGGCTTGGTTGATATGGCCATGGTTTGAACCCCTTTGTTAGCCTTGAGTTTTGGGCTTTGTTGCATGCCTTACTTGCATGGTTTGTTTGATTTGGCATCACCCTTTACACTTTTCAGAGCTTGTCATGCTTGTGATTTGTCCATATTTGCCTCTTCTTAATGTGCTTGAGAGTCGACTCTTTTCATGCCTAAGTGTTGGACCTTTGCATGTGTATGTTTGGGTGCGTTTTGTCCCTCATTTCTTGGTACTTTGGCCGCTATTTTGGTACGGCTGAGGCCTATCCATACTTAGTGTAAGTCCATAGATCATGCACTCATGTATTGTTGTAAGCTAACCGCATTGCATGTCGTCACATCCTTGTGGTTAATGTCATTATTGCATGCCTATCACTTTGTATACTTGCATCCCTATTATACTACCATGTTGTTTGCATGTTAAATTGCATTGTTCATGTTGCATGGCATTAATTTCATGTTTCGCATTGTTTTTGGCATACATGCATTGCATTCTTGTTTGGTTTGGGGTGCAAACCAAACATGAGGACCAAGGGACGTTTCGTACTTAAAGTGGCGAAACGTGCCTCAATCCTCGGTCGCCGACACTCTTGACCCAACATGATAGAGTGTGTAGCATTCATTTGTTTGTTGCATTCATTCTATATTGATATGCACCTTTGACATCTTTGGCCATCATGCATCAAATGCGTGATTGGTGGCCCGAGGGTCGAGGGCCACACTCCCTTGAGTCCATAGCATGATGGGGAGGGTGGTCGTGCGTACATTTGGCTTGTAAGTTCCATGCCATGCACTGCTGTCCTCTGTTGCAGCAAAACCAGTGTTCTGCAGAAGAAATGGTCGGTCGGTCAATTTCAGTGCCGGCCGACTACTGAAACCAGGCCTGTGATCCCATTTTTGGTCGATGACCATATTTCCATGGCCGGTGGTGTTTTCCCGTGGCCGGTGGCATCCCAATGTTCTCATGGAGTGGTTCAGAAGCAACCTTAGGATTTTCACAATTCTCAGAGGCGCAGAACAGTGTAAACAGAGGCAACATGTGGCATGGCATCGGGTTTCCGAGCATGGCGAATCGAGCATGCATCATCCAATCATTTCAAGGCGGGGCTGCGGCGGCCTTTTGAATTTCATACTTAGTTTATTTTGTAATTAATTTTTTAATTAATTAAGGGTCTGTAATAATTAATTAGCTAAAGTAGTTAATTATTTACTTGGTTTGTATTATTCTTTCGGACCCCCCGTGAGGGGGCCAACTATTGTAATAAGTGTGCGTGTGTGTGATGCATGTCTTCCAACCCCACGTCTTCCTCCATTTTATTTACCAGCTTATGATGGTTAGTTCTAGGGCATGTTTCAATTGCATCTATATGTTCGCATGCTTGCATTCATTCACTTGTATTGCATGCACCGGGCTCGGCGCATCATGCTAACTCCATTGTATTTCAATTCCAAGTTGAATACATGTTATCTATAGCATTTCATATGCTATTTTAGAATAGCCGAGCCTATCTTAGTTGCATTTTTGCATGTGTTGCATTAGGCATTTCAGCATAGTTAGGATTCATGCATGATTCCTAATTAGCTTCTTTCTTTGGCTTGGAGTACTCAGTAAGTATTTACATTTTAGCATCATTGCATGCGTGTGAGTGACTTCCATGATAGCATGCTTACTATGAGGCTATTTGCTTATGTGATATAACTGCCTGAATGCCTATGGGTGAAGGTTGGGTTGCATGAATTGGAATAATTCGTCGAAACCCGTGTTTTAGCCTACTTGCGAGTAGCAAACTTCAATCCATTTTCAAAACAAACGGATATGAGATGTTTTGTTCCAACTTAGGCAATCTAGTCTATACTTGTATGCTGTGCGTATCACATAGTAATTCTAGGCTGATAAACCGGAATAAGAGCACATAATGTTTTCAAAACTCGATATCATGGTTAGTAGAGGCCGATCTTTGATCGGGCGAGCGGGGGTGCTCACGAAGTGACCTTCCCCAATCGTACCCAAGTTCCCGAGCCGAGGCAACTTTGGTGATGACGGACACGTGGCCTTAGGCACAAGTCAGGGTTTCCTAAATTCCCCCAAAATAAAATATTTAGGTGGCGACTCTGTATCTGACAAAGCAGTCCATGTTTGGCACTTCTTTCTAAAAAATCTATTTTTCAAAACGATTTTCCGGATTTGGACTCTTTGGTGATTTATCGGTCTCGCATTGCACTTTGTGGGATTAGATTCAGAACCGTGACATTTGAGTCTGAACTGTAGTAAGCCCAATAAACAAAACGGGATTCCCTCCCGGGACGTTCGGGGACGTCTACATGGGGAAACGTCGTTTGCTCTATGCTTTGGAACCCAGGCAATCATACCCCTGGAGATCGGCCTCCCAACCTTGAAATCGATAGTTTTTTATATGGGCCAAAACGACATGATGCTGGCCTTGGATTTGTTTCTGATTGAAGAACGAAGAGACCGTGCCCTCGCATCCATGGCGCGGTATCAACAACAGCTTGTTAAGTCGTATAATCAACGTGTTCAGCTACGCCGCTACACACCAGGAGAGTTGGTCCTGAAGAAAGTACTCCCAGCCGCTAGAAAATCGGCTGATGGAAAATTGGGTCCTAACTGGGACGACCCCTATCAGGTCGATTCGATCGTAGGAGTAAGAGCGTATCGGCTCAAAGACATGTCTGGAAGGAGTCTGCCACGGCCTTGGAATTCAACGCACTTGCGCAAATTCTATCATTGAACCCGACCTGTGGGGAATGATACTAGCTTTGAATGGCTCACCATGTACACATTCCACTTTTATAATACAAAGTTTCTCGTTCACTTACTGCGAAATCTAGTTCAAAAGTGTTCCGATAAAAGCCTTCGGATTCGGAGCGCCCTTCGTGGATATCACGATTGGCCTTTAAGTCTCCGGATTCGGAGCGCCCTTCGTGGATATCACGATTGGCCGAAAAAGCCTCCGGATCTGGAGCGCCTTTCGTGGATATCGTGATTGGCTGATTAAGTCTCCGGATTCGGAGCGCCCTTCGTGGATATCACGATTGGCTGAAAAAGCCTCCAGATTCGGAGTGCCCTTCGTGGATATCACGATTGGCAGATTAAGTCTCCGGATTCGGAGCGCCCTTCGTGGATATCACGATTGGCCGATTAAGTCTCCGGATTCGGAGCGCCCTTCGTGGCTATCACGATTGGCCGATTAAGTCTTCGGATTAGGAGCACCCTTCGTGCATATCACGATTGGCCGAAAAAGCTTCCGGATTCCGAGCCTCATCGGCGCATGACGCCTTTGGGCCGAAGGAGGCACATGACGCCTTTTGGCCGAAAAAGCCTCCGGATTCGAAGCCAGGGCCGTGCGTAACGCGTATGTGTCGATTAAATATTTAATGTGGTATGCTCTGTTAAGTCGAGCCGGCAAAAACCGTTTGCACATTAAAGCTTATAAACATTCGAAATGAAATGCTTAGTTAACTCGGGCCGGTCAAAGTTTATTCTATCATTGACCCGACTTGTGGGGCTTGATACTTGTACATATTTCACTTTTGCAATGCAAAGTTTTTCATTTCTTCATCACGCAATCTAGTTCACAAGACTCCGGATTCGGAGCCCCATCGGCGCATGACGCTTTCAGCCGATTAAAGCCTCCGGATTCGGAGTGCCCTTTGTGGATACCACGATTGGCCAGTCTCCGGATTCAGAGCCCCATCGGCGTATGACGCCTTTGCCCCAATAAAGCCTCCGAATTCAGAGCGCCTTCATAGATACCACGATTGGCCAAATAGACTCCGAATTCGGAGCCCCAACGGCACATGACGCCTTTGGGCTGAAAAAGCCTCCGGATTCGGAGCCCCACCGGCACATGACGCCTTTGCCCCGATAAAGCCTCCGAATTCGTAGCGCCTTCGTACAAGTCGTATAAACAAAGGCTGAAATATGCAGTGGAATAGTTCGAGCCGTATAAACAAAGGCTGAAATATAAATCTATTCAAAATGGAGTAGTTTAGGTCGCACAAAAATAGTCTAAAATATGTGAACATTCAAAGTAAAATGTGTCCTTAGATAAATCGATTGGCATCAAGTGTACTAACATAAATAAAAAGTACTCTACAAATTGAAAATTAAGCGTTTTATTAAAATCAGCCAATAAATACATAATTTCTACAGAAGCATTACAAGGTCTTCTTCTCTTCGGTGGCTCCCTCATCATCACTCTTCTCAATTTCGAAAGCAGAGAAGGGGAAATCATTCTGTTGGTACAACGGCAACACCGAATTCACACCTGCTGCCTGGAAAGCCTCCGCTTCCTGAAGTGCCTTGATCCAACCATGCCTAAACCCACGATTTTCACATCGGCAAACTTCTTCGGCGAGCTTCTCCTTGGTCTTCTAAATTCCAACCTTTTGGCCGTCATGGAAGCCTTTTTCATAGGCCGCGGCCCTTGCAGTCTCAATCGCGAACATACTAGCCGTGTTCCGATCAGCAATAGCATCACTTATCAGCCTTTGAGTCACCCTCTCTTCCACAACCGGGTTGGGATGGCTGGCCGATCGAGACTTGGCGGACTTGATTTTCCTTAGCTCACGCTCGGCCTTCTCTGCGCGAGCTTCTAACTTTCGAATGCGTTCATCTCTCTGCTCTATATCGCGCCGAGCGGCGCGGAGACACATGTCGATTTCATAAGCGGTGTACAGCCCCTCATCGCCCCGTGAACGCCTTCACGAAACACTTCGAAGTCCTGCCAACCCACCATCGACTGCTAGACCTTGGGTGGAAAAATCTGTCGAGCGAACTTGACTGCCACATTTGGATCTCGAACGATTGAATCCGCCTCTGTCATGGGTCTATTCCCCACGAAGACCGTAAAACTCAATGGGCGTGGATTCGCGTCGGATTCCCTTCCAAAATGGGGTTGAGGAGATGTGCTCTGTGGCTGCTTGTCCCTCCTGGGCGACTTACTTCGATGACGAGGAGATTGGTGTCTCTCCCGATCCCTCAAAGTCCTACTTCCCGTGCGCGAAGGCTCACCACTTCGACTTATATCTCCTCCCAGCTCAGCTAGCGTCCTCGCTTCCCCTCTGCTGTTGAAAAAAAGTCTATTCGACATTCGCACTTGTTTAATCTTCCTTAAAGAGCTGGACTGAGTTGCTGACTGAGCACATAAATAGGACCTTAGTTCACGAAGTACACGCCTATTTATTCCCTACGAGGGCAGCACCTCCGAGGTAATCTCATTAATATTGAAACCTCAACAGCCCAGCGCCGACTGAGTCATATGCCCCAATCGCCACATCAAGCACTGATATTCGGTATTCTATGTTCATAAACCAGCTGGGGCAAGGGCAGATTCATCAATCTAGTCGGCTTGAGTGCCCCAGCCGCTCCACAAATCGGTTCATCAGTACTTCATAAGTTCTTGATATTCGACATTCTATGTTCATAAACCAGCTGGGGCAAGGGCAGATTCATCAATCTAGTCGGCTTGAGTGCCCCAGCCACTCCACAAATCGATTCATCAATACTTCATAAGTTCTTGATATTCGGCATTTAATGTTCATGAACCAGCTGGGGCAAGGACAGATTCATCAATCTAGCCGGCTTGAGTGCCTAGTCGCTCCACAAATCGATTCATCAGTACTTCATAAGTTTTTGATATTCAGCATTCTATGTTCATAAACCAGCTGGGGCAAGGGCAGATTCATCAATCTAGTCGGCTTGAGTGCCCCAGCCGCTCCACGAATCGATTCATCAGTACTTCATAAGTTCTTGATATTCAGCGTTTAATGTTCATGAACCAGCTGGGGCAAGGGCAGATTCATCAATCTAGTCAGCTTGAGTGCCCCAGCCGCTCCATGAATCGATTTATCAATACAATACCCATGAACTAGTCCTATTCGGCTTTTGGAGTTCGTACATTGTCGGGCAAGATCAGATTTATTAATCTGATCGGCGAAATACCTAAGCACAATGCCGATCAAACTGTGCCGCAGCTACTCCATGAACTAGTCCTATTCGACATCCAGAGTTCATACATTGGCTGGGGCAAAGGCATACAACGGGGCCCTGAGTCGATTTACTTGTTCAGATAAATTAAGGTTAAATTAATTGCCAAGTTACATTGTTATCCAATCGGCAGCTATGTAGTGGGATATTTAATCTACTCATCTCATGATCCTACTTCCTATCGGATCGATAGTTAGCAAGCACAACAGACAGTAATCATTTTATCCAAAGTAGTGAAAAGCAAAACTCTTCATTAATATAAAAAACTGCGTACAACTAATAGTGATGAAAAGGAAATTTTCATTAATAAATTGAGCGCAGTTAGTAACTAATTTATACATGAAAATTACCTTGAACTAACAGAAATCTACTAAACAAAAACATACATTGAAATTGAAAATACTTAATAAAACTAGAATGTCTCCCAAATCAATCCTCGAGATCAAACTCAAGTGGCTCAACGTCCACTTGCTTGTATGGAATTGGCATGGCCAATGCAACTCCAGCGGCAGCAAGGGCTTTGAGCCACCCATGTTTGAATCCCCGATTCTCGAATTTGGGGACTTCTTCTATGTAGTTCTCAAGGGCGGCGCTCTTTCCAGCCTTGAACACCGCAGAAGCCTCAGAGTCGGCTTTTTCCTTGGCCTTCTTCAACTCTTCTAACTCGGCCTCCACCTTGGCAAGCACCTCCTTGGCTAACTTGAGCGATTCCTCGCTCGCATTTGCCCTCTCCTCGGCGTCGGATCTGAGCTGGTCAGCAGTCTGAGCCCTCTCATTCTCAACTTCGGCTCGAGCACTTTCCATTGCGACTCTCATCGCCTCGAACTCGGCCCTGCTCCTCTCACCTTCAGCTTCCGACTTCGAGCGGCCAATTCTTTCAATAGCATCATGCTGGCGGCGGCCTAGTTCGGCTATCCTTCCAACCGTCTGCAAAACAAGGAGTTGGGATCATCATATACCAAGAAATATCGTATGCAAACCAAACCAAACAAGGAGTAAAAAAGATCAAGTCACATACCAGAAGGGCCGACTGGGCAGCTAACGCTATAGCTACCAAATCTGGCTCTGCTTGAAAGGTGGCCTTGTCAGCCGGCAACGAAACTGAGGCGGCCAAGCTCAACGCTACAGTTGGATCCTTCAAGGCAGATACGTCAGAGGAGATCGGCGTGTTTTTGATCTTTGGTTGAACAACGAAAGGAACAACCACATCCGACTCCTCTAAGCGAGGCCGTTTGTCAGCAGGGCTCTCCTCTGAGCCGGCCTCTCCCTCGGCGGTACGTTTTTCGCCCCGCTCTTCTGGAATCGGCCGTTCTTCTAGAATCTGATGTTCGGCTTCCTTGTCCGTCTCGACGACAACAACTTAAGCCGTTTTTTCTACAATAACGGGTTGTGAAGATTCAATCAAGGCAGGTCTAGAACGGGTGGCCTCGGTTTTTCGTCGTGCGGCTATGCATTCGGCATTTCTCTTTCGCGCCATCTGCGTTAGATTTTCCCCAGCCATACCCTTAGAAAAAGTGCCGGGTAGATCTCCCAAATTTGTAAAAATATCTCTGAAGGAAAACTCCGCTCGACCCGAAGTGGATGGTGAGTCAGGCTGGTTAAGACCGGCTGCCTCAAACGCTGAGTTTAGAGCCTCGTCGACCTCTTCGGCCTCCGCAGCGAACTCTCTCGTTGGTTCGGCAATTACCTCGACCACCGGCCCTACGTCTTGCTTCGAAACCAATTTGCCTAAGGGTCTTGAAGCTAGGGAAGATAAGAGCCGTAAGGTGGTGGTCGCCGGATGGGATCGGAATGTCGTCCGCGGCTGAGAACGTAGTATAAGTAGGCTCGTACCGCAGGAGTATATGGGCGGCTCTCCCTTACTTCTGTACGTTTGGATGGCCAAAATACTTGAGTGCAATCTTAATTTCCGCAAGGACTGTGTCGTCAGCTGAGGTTAGAATCTTTTTCAACTTATTGCCTGCAAAAACAAAGGATTAGACTTGGAGAAAAAGTCGAATAAAAGAAAGATCAATAAACACAAGGAGTTACACAGCAACCTGGTTCACCCCTCCGTCTAGGAATAGGGTCTAGGTGATCTTCACCTTCGCCAAATTCCCAGTTGCCTCGAACATTGACCATTACATCGTCAACTCGTTTGCCAGAGCTGGCAAGCAAGGTTACCAAGTGATGGTCGGTGTCCTTGGCCCTGAGAAAGTAGTGCCGAGCCGACCGGAGGATTTGGCTAAAGCGTAGCAGTGCCGAATCGCCAGAATGCCAAGGTTGATCCTAAGGCGCCGGTTCAACTCTACGATTCCCATTATAATTCAAAAAAAATTGACATTGGCTGGGAAGGAATCAAACCCCAATGGCAGAGGATGGCCCTAAGAAATGGGTGTAGGGGAAAGCGAACTCCGCCCTCCGCAATGGATAGGAAAGGAAAGACGATTGTATTTTGGTCATCCCTCTCCATATCAAGAGTATTGTCCGTCACTAAAGATAGATGGACATCATCAGGGATAGAAAAATGTCGTCGGAACCCAGAAATACGACCCTCGGAAAGGAGGTCTTTCGAATGCTTAGCCATTCTAGTAAGGACTCAAGGGTATTCTAAATCAAAAATAAACACGAAAATAGGATTACAAAGAGAAGAGAAGAAAACTTACGAAAGGCAAAGAAGACAAGGAGAGACGGGAAGAAGTTGCAGAAGACGTGAGACAGAGAAGAGATACCGGCTAGCAATCCAAAAGGCTCAAATATTCGAAAAAGCATGCATTCGAAGAGACTGGAGTTTCAAATCATAATAAATGCAAAAGATGCACGAATGAGGCGGGAACGTATAATGATGACCGAGAGGAGTGTGCGTTCTGACATTCACATTGGGATAGGTGAAGCTACCTAATTTATGTTTCTCTTGACTTTTCAAATTCGAAACCAAACACACCAATTAACTACCGTCAATGGGGAGTTTGGGAAGCAATTGTGGGAGCCGAATAAATAGCAGAATTAGAAGCGTACGCTCTACAAGATAGACATTATTCGGCTCTAACCTACACGATCAGGAGGCTGAATACAATAAATAAGCCGAGTAACTATTGAACTATGGGGTCGAATAAATAAGCGGATAGTGAGCGAAAAGGGGACCAGGCCCTGAGGCCCTGGAAACGAGTATAGATAAAGGAACAACAATCGAAGAAAGATATGTGAGAACTAGTATGCTTAACTTAAAATACAAGTAACCCAGAGAGAGTAGAAAACTGACTTGTCCTTCGGAGTGCTAATTTCAGCACCCCCAACCGGAGTGTTCTTTTCTTTTCAGGTGCTTATTTGAGGATCACGAGCGTCTCCCAAGATCAGAAGAAGGTGTATATATATAGTTAGATATTTGTGGTTAGATATTTGTTTATACTATATATATATAAGTGACCAAATAGGATTTTTATTTCAATTCTTGGAGTTCTTGCCATGAGGAAACAAGAGAAAAGAGGTTCCAAGTTGGTTTTTCTTGGGTTTGATCTAGTGTAAGTCATTTTTGACCCCTAGTGCTTTGGATAAAAGCGTAGAGGGCAGAAAAGGCGCCGTTTGGCTCCAAAAAAATTTAATTTATGTTGCCGAAAAATTTGAAAGCTTCTTGGCTCGAGGTAGGGATTTTTCCTACACTTTTTTGTGTACTTTTACTTGATTATATGGAGCTTAGAGTTATATATAATTTAATTAGAATTTTTAAAATTTTGTGATTTATTTGCTTAAAAGAGAAATTTTGAGAAAAATAAAGAGTTGATGCCCAAATTGTGAAAGTGTAAACTTGGAATATGTTTGTAAGGTTATGAAAGAGTTATGTTTTAAATTTGAACAAAAACGGATTTCGACTCGATCGGTTTTGAAATTTTTACTGGCTTGCGACCAAAAGAGCATTTTTAAAGAAAATAAAGGAATTATGTTTAACGTTAAGGGATTTTGATCAAAATAGGATGTCAAAGTTGAATAATGCTTGGAGAATTAGTTTGGAAAGAAAATGATGTTTTCTTGGGCATTAAGGGTATTATTTTGCTTAAAGTATCTGTTGGAATAAAACTGACACGGTTAGAAATGGACCTTGAGAGGTTACCTGACGTGATTGTGATATAAAAACTAGTGTAGTTGTTCATATTTGATGAGATGTTGAATATATTGTATTTATCGGAATTTTTGGAATTTAAATTTTTAAATATATGTTTAGAAATATCTGTTTTGGACTATCGATGGAGGATAGCCATGTTTGTTGTAGAAAGGCATGAGACTTAGGTAAATCGATCCACATTTCTCATTTGTTGCATTGGACATTGCATTACATTCATTTCATTAGAAATGTATATGCTTTTGAGAAATGTTTGTAAATGTATCTGTTTGCGAAAATATGAATACTTTGTGAATCTGGATAGGGGGTGTGAAACTGCGCGGTTAGGTGTCGAGCCTTCCAGTTTACTAGTAAAAATGACAGTGGTAGTGCATTAGGGCCTACTTGCAAACACTCACCTAGAGATTCACAGAGCTTGTATTCATCTAACAAATATGGTTTAAAATGGAAATGGCTTTATATCTGTTGTTGCATCTCAACATTTCATGCTTTATAAAAAGAGAGATAAACTATTTTATCATGTGCATACTCCTCTTTAGTCTTGTCATGGTTCATATTTTGTGTAGTATATCTCTACTGGGCATGTGGCTCACCCTATAAAGGAAACCATTTCAGGTACATGTGCTTTGTCTCCGCCAAGGCATTGACTTGGGAGGACTCAGAGCTGAGGCTTCATTTTTGTTTTATTGTTATTTGTTGAATGTAAGCCTAGGGTTGTATTTGCGTTGAGTTGAAACTCCATTTTGTGTAACCAAGAATGTTCTTGGATAAATTTGTAAGCCTGTAGGGCACTTATTATCTGTTTGGCTTCCATTTCATACTTGTTGTAAAATATATTTTTGGGATTGGAACTGGGGCATTAAGATGTGAATAGCATGTATTTGGTATTTGGGATTTAATGGAAACAGATGTATGGAATAGTTAGCTATATATATGTGTTTGTTTATCAAGTGGGTTTTGTAGCATAAATAGATATACCCTGCCCAATTTTCGGGGCTTTACAAGTCCAAAATCACATGAAGGTTTTCTGGTTATATTTTAACGATAAAGGGGTAAAATACTTTAACCCCAAACTATAAGGGGTAAAATAAATTTAACCTAAAAAACTAAAACTATAATAAAAAAAAAGCATTTAGTATCTATTTTTATTTTCAAAAACTTGTAAAACTTTTACAAAATTAATAAATATTTTCAACAAGCATTTTCGGCCACCATCTTCTGCCAATAATCCCTCTCCCTTATTTTCAATTTTTTTTAAAATATGCATTTTTTTGGGGACAAATTATGATGATAGTCCATCTACTTTATCTCTTGTGTCATTTTAGTCTCTACACTTTTAATTGGCCCAATTTTGACCTTGAATTTGTTACTTTGTTTCAATTTGGTTAAATTGATTATAACTGTTAGCATTTTTTAAAAAAAAGCAAATATACACATAAATGCCACATGCCATATTTTTAAGGAAAAAATTATAAACTTACTCAATTCAATTAGTTAATCTCAACCAATTTAGTGATAATTTTCCTTCAAAAACACTAACGATCTTATTAATTGGACCAAATTGAAACAAAATTTAAAATTAAGGGTCAAAATTGAGCCAATTGAAAGTGTAGGGATCAAACGACAAAATATAGAGACCACCGGTATAATTTATTTTATTTTTTTCATTTTTATCAAAAATAATAATAAACATGTTTAATATTTTCTTTATAAAAAAAAAAAAAAACTGTAAACATTATATATGAATTAGGTGTTCAATATATTTATATATATACATATATAAATGACATCACCACTTAAATGCCAACTTAGAATGAAGAATAGATAGTACTTTTGCATGGACGTATATACTTACCAACTACAATCTGAATTGTTAGAAATTGATTGATGCAACGTGTTCCATCTTTTTTGCCATCACCGTGGTATCCCTTGGGGCAAGAGCACGTATAACTCCCAGGTGGCTTGTTTAAACATTTTACTTCCAGCTACATATTGGTTGAGCATTGGATCTGCACACTCATCTATGCCTGCAAAACAATCAAAACATAGAACAGAGAGGAAATGGACAGTATACGAACCTCGGCAACCATCTAAGAGGTAGGGGTTCCCTTTGTAACCGGACAAGCACTTGCAGAAATACCCACCAACATCTTCGAAGTCATAACAAGCAGTATTGTTTCCACATGCAAAACTTGTAGTATTTGTTTTAGCTCCTTTGCATGTCTCATTATCCCTTATTCCCCGATCAAGCACCATCGACAACTCTTCTGGTTTAAAATCTTGAAGGTAAGTTATGGAGAAATTAAACGCACCATCTTCAACAACAAAGGCATAGCCGCAGGGGTTGAAGTCCCATACATTTTTATGCTTATAGAAGCTATCCCCAGAAATGTCGATCTGGCAGACACCTTTTGGGATGGAGGTCTGGCAGCAACTAATTCCAGAGCAAGTTCCATTAGGAACGTAGTCGATGCTGGTACATTGTGACACACAACAAGTTGAAGAAACGAAATCATCGTTTTTATAAATTAGGAGATACGCATATGTGTCACAACCAATAGCAGTGAACTTATTCTTGGTACTAGATGATAATGCAATATGGTTGATGGAGGATGGATCGGACTAATCCACATATCTGACAAGTCTGCTGGCTTTCGTCTCCTTAATACGTGCCCGCAAAAGGTTCGGCGGGGAGGTACCAATGGCGGAGTGGGTTCTCCCCGTGGGCACTCCGATGATCAAGTTAGATTGGAAGTAATAGATTAAGCAGAGATAGATAGTGGTCAATTAGAGAAAGTAGAAGAAGAGGGGGAAGAGTACTAGACATGCCGCCAAACCTACTTCGGAAGCTTCCTTATATCCCTTGCTCATCATTTCCTTATCTCTTCTGAGTTGTCTTATTGGCTGAAAGTCTATAGCCTAGTTGCCATTGTTCATGGTGATTCTACATACTCCGGCGTAAAGGGTCCTGCAGCATTTAATGCTATAATGACCTCATTTAATGGCTGATGTGCGGACTCAATAACTCTTCAGAATCTTTGTCTGCTTATGTAGCTAACTCCCTTTCTGACAGGTGTCTAACCGTAATTGGACCTAGCCCCGGAATAGCTTTCCAAAGCTACTGGGCTTTAACTGTACATACTGCCTGGAAGGCTTGGAACAAAGGGGGGATTGGGCCTACCTGGCCCATTGGCTGGGCCCTCATGGGCCACGGCCATCACTAGATATGGAGAATTTCGCCATGACGAGCGATGCGTAGAAGTTGCTTTGTAATGGTGTACTAGAACGGTCATAACAATCTCTTGATATGAAGTTCATGATGCGTAGCTCACCCTCCTCAAGCGATATTTTTGAAATAGGCACATTAGTATCCTGCAAATATGGTTGGGAATCACTACAATTAATGAAGAAATTATCATTGTGATAACAATTCTCTTTCACGCCAAATGGGTATGAGATGTTTAAATTTCCACAACAATTGACGTAGCCATGATTCTTCAAATATTCTTCTGTTGGTGTTGCAATTGTCGCTGTTGTCGATGATGACAATTCCACCACCACCACCACTACTACTTTTAGTAGTAGCATAATGATGAGCTGTAGTTGCAATTGCATTTGGGTTCCTTGTGGTGAGGATGCAATGATGGCTTGCTTGTAATTACTTACCGCTTATCTGCTTTTCTTCTTCGCCATATAGTCATATATGTATATAAGCTTGTTAATTACAAGAAAAATGTTATTCTTTGCATAATATTTCATTGTCAGAATGATGTAATAGACTCTTCATTATGATGTCACACAGTGCTGTAGCTTAGCAACATGTATAAATTTTCAATGGAAAATTATTTGAGTAATATTATGCCAACATAATTTTTAAACAAAAGTATAAATATATGTGGCCGTTTCAATTTAAAACACTTATTATTGTGATTTAAAATTATAAAAATACCACATCATTTTGTTTTGGTTTTATTTATTTTTATAAATCATTTCAATAATCATAGATACTAGCTAATAGGAAAAGAAGTGGCTTCTCTCTCAATTTTACTGATTAGACCATCCAATGTCCAGTTTCCATTTTGTGGGTTATATAGTAATTAAAATAGTTAATACTGTAGGTTCTAACACTACCAAAAAAAAAAAAAAAGAATTTTTATGACGCCAAATGCACGCCGTGAATACGATTCTACGACGGGCAAGGTAACGTCATGTTATGACCAGTTATGAAAAGTCATTCACTTTCAACAACATGTCATAGTACGCCATAAAAGCCCTTTAATAGCGAATTTTGTGAGTCGTGTTTGATTTTTCTATAACTATTTTTGCACGCCGTTAAAAACCCTTTAACAACAGATCTTGTGTGTCATGTTTGATTTTTCTACAACTACTTTTGCATGCTATTAATTCTTGAGACAAATCACAACTCTCCTTACTCGTCGTAAAATACTTAATACAACGACTTATTATGTCTACCATAGAATATGCAATTATTTATTTATTTTTGATTCAATAGGGTTCTATTTGGCCAATTCTGTACAATCTAACAAACATTATAAACAAGCATCACAAAACATTAATCAACCACTAAAATATTGTTTGAAACATCAAAAAGAAACTATATCCATAAATTATAAACATTCAACAATTGTCTATACATTCCAAACATTTGAAAACTATATCCTTAAGTTCTAAATTGTCCAAAAAGATTAAACCATCCAAAACTATGCATATCTAAGTTTATAAACATATCCAAAACTATTAAGAGATTATCTAAAACTACCGGCAACAATTCTTATAGCAGTTGCAGCTGCAACAAACACACTTGCTCCTATCACAGGGACGAGGGTGCCCAATGTATGTGCTAAGGCACCTAAACTCGCGGCCATAGTTTGAGCAACTAACCCTATTGCCAATAAAATATGAATTTATTAGAAAAAAAACACTCATGTCATCTGATACTAAATGCATTATATTTGATCACATTTTAAGAAGAATGCTATTAAAAAATGTTATTAAAAATGTTTTTTTTTTTTTTGTAGTGGGGATATGTTACCTTTTTTGATGTCTAGTCTAAGATAATTCAACCATCTAAGTTTACAACTCTTAGCACATTGCTTCAAACCTGCATTTATCAAAACAAAAAAAAAAAAGCAACTTTTTTCGAGCAAATTTTTTTTCGACAAACTAGGGTGTCAACTTGCCTATCTGCAACAAAGAGAGAAACCAATAGTGGAGCCAAATCTTGAAATAATAAGAATTAAAATGTTTTTTTTGGAAACAAAACCTAAAAATGGAAACTGAAAGGATTTAAACAAAATTGCACGAAAAACAATTAAAAAAGAAAAAAGAAAAAGGAGAGGAGATAGATAAGCAATTCAATATATCGAAACACTATAATTCGCCAAAGCTGCTATGCTAACTCCCATACCTGATGCATGATACCAGAACCTAGAGGAACAACAAGCATGTTGTGAAAAGCGTTCGACCCCCATTCTAGAAAAGCAAATCTCTCCTTGTTCCTTTGGAATTCAAGCTTCATATTTGCCTGAACTGCATTTTCTGATCTAGTGACATCAACTTGAACTGAATGATCAATGACAAGATATAACAATGTAAGTTTCTTTCCCTTCATTTTTGGCCCCTATTTTTTTTTTCATAAAAATATAAATCATATTAATATCCAACCCATAGCTAAAACAAAAAACACATACAAATCAACAAGATCTTTTCCTTCATTTTTGGCCCCTATTTTTTTTTCATAAAAATAGAATTCATATTAATATCCAACCCATAGCTAAAACAAAAAGCACATACAAATCAACAAGATCTTTATAACATAAGATAACAGGTTGTAGCATAGTTGAAACAAAATTCCCTTTCTTATTTAAAAACCACATCCATGAAGACATATAAAAATCCAAAACCAAATAATTTTTTCACCAATTCTAATACCATTCCCATTCATTGAAAATTTCTGAATCCTACATTAATCCCTATTACAAAGTAAACAAAGACATTATCCTTAAATTCCAATATCTTGTTACTTTCTATTCTAGATTGATATTAAATAATGTAATGAACACAACTCATACAGAATTAGTAAAAGTAGGACACAAACATACATTTTTTTTTTTTTTGATAACTCAGGTATCCCCAACCCGCTGATTTTAAGGGAAGCCAGGACTAATCCTGAGGGCCCTGAAGTTAACGACCGGGCAAACCTCCAGTGGCCCCAAGGGGTGACTCGAACTCGAGACCTGTGGATTTTATCCTCCAGACTTTACCATTCGGCCACTTGCCTTGGGGTTAGGACACAAACATACATTACATATTAATCATGAGTAAAATCCCATCACATGTGGAATAGATGAAGATAAATCATCAACCGAGCATTGAATTTGAACAGGTATCCTAAAAGGGGCAACGAAAAATCTTCTATTTCCAAAGAATAATGGTATTGTAATTCAATTCATTTGAAGCATCCTGATTTATATGAAATCAATATTAATATATGTCATATAGACAAATATGAAGCCTGCTAGAATTACCAAATCAGGCAAAAACAATTAAGTTTAATGATTCAATACAATATGAAATCACAAATAATTTGAAATCACAAACTTGATAAAAACAATTAAGTTTAACTCCTGAATTTAAAACAATGACAAGCATCATAAGACATAATGTATATAAATGAAACTAAATTTTCTTCATCAATTCCCAAACATGGACTTAAGAGGATTAAACTATTTCATTTTGTTTATTTTTCACAACTTTTGTTTTCCCTGGATTTTGTACTACTATTTTTCACAACTATTTCATGGAGCAAAATGGTAACACTAATCAGTATGGTGGAAAGTTGACTTTTAAAGCAATAGAAGCACCGAAAATTCCATGGTACATGTTGACACCAGTGACGATGAATAAAAGTAGGACCCCAGAATGTAAATAAATAAATGATCCAAATTCAATTTCCAGTAAGATATACAAATCGAGATTTACTAGGATTTGCGAAAAGGCACTGGCAACTCTATAAATTTGGAGTTCTAAAATTTTTGAAGGTAAAGTGTTCCTAGCACCAGCACACAGCTTTATGAACCTGCATATGTAAATTTCATCAAATCAAAATGTATATACATATATATATACACACACACATACACAAAGGTGTACTAGAAATTAATCAATAACAAGTTTATCTATTCCCAAGTCTTGGTAAAAGATAAGAATTTTTTTTTTTTTGTGGATAAAAGATAAGAACTTTATTAACTTTTTCTATTAACTTTATTTGTCAATCTCAGTGACAGTTATAGACTGCTTTGCTCATTTCTGTGCACTACTATTGATTTTACTTTACATTCATGTTTCTTTGGGTACGAGACAACAATTAAGTATATGATTTTTCTTGATATATATATATATTTTTTTTCTCTTTTTTCTTTCTCTCTATTTGAAATAGATTTCAAAATGATGGTCCAAATCTACTTGGTTTAATTCAATTTGCAGTATCACTTTTTTTCTTTTTCCTTTTGTTTTTCCTCCCTAAAACAGGGACCGATGTACCTTTTTAAAAAAAATGCATAGCTAATTTTTGTTCATGTAATGAAATCTTGAAATGAAATATACTCAGCTCAATCATAGCCTTAAAAGTCTTCATCCAATCAAATTTATCAATAAACACCCAAAATTTTAACTTCAAAAAATTCAAGGATATAAACTCTAGCTGTAATAACCCTCACACTGTCCTAACCATACTCATATGCATTTATATGATTTTGCCCTATTAAGCTTGCATTTCAGATCTTGTCTTTGTTTTGCTTAAGTGTTATTTGTATGCTTTGTTCCTTGTTTGGTGTGTGGTTAGCCTAGACTAATCCAAGCCGAGGTCACCTTAAGCCTAGAACTACCTTGGATCCCTTTTTCTGGTTGGCCTCCATCCCTGCCCTAACATATTGGCTGAGATGTCACTATCTAGGCCGAGGTGTTCACCACCAAGGCCGAGATGTGTATTATCTAGGCCGAGATGTTACCCTTGAACCCAAGTGATCTTGCCCTTGGACTGGTACGACCTAGACCGAGGTATGGCACATCTAGGCCGAGGTGTGGCACAGCTAGGCCAAGTGTTGTCCTTTCTAGCCGAGGTCATTGTCCCTTGCTTGCCGAAGCCTTGTTATTGGCCGAGATTGTTACTTGCCGGAGTACCCTTGCAACCTAGCTTGTTGAACACGCTTTGTCATAGTCTTGTCTTTTCAGACAGTCACATTTTGAGCTGAATCAACCAACCATTGCCACGTGTCCGAGCTGAGTGTTAAGTCAGCCGGCAAACCTAGGAATGTATCATTTTGTATCATATCTTTGTTCTTGAGGAGAGAGAAGCTCTAGAAGAAGAAGAAGTCCTTAGAGAGAGAAGTAGATCCCAAGCTTAATTCCTAGAGTTCAAACCGTTTGATTTGTGTTCTGAGGTTAGAATCTTGATCTACTCTTGTTGCTCTTATTGATCATCTAGCTGCATTGCATGATCTGTAGGCCATGCATTGATTTAAAGTTGGTTTTAGAAAGAGAAGTTAGTATTCATGTGTTCTTGAAGAAAATCCTTGTTTGATCCGAAAGTTTGTAACAAGTTCCATGTTTTTGTGTTTGTTTTCCTAAGATCTTCAAGTATGGGTACCCAGGTCCATGTTTTCGAACTCATAGCATGAAAATCCCAGATTTTGAAATGACAAGTTGTGATTGAGCATTCATGTTTTTCATGTTCTTCATGTTCATGTTCTTCATGATCTTCAGCAGAGGGAAACCCAGATTTTCCCGACTTCATAACCTTGAATGTGGCCCTCGGGACCACACCTCGGCGAGGAGGTGTGGAACCTCGGCCTAGACCTGGTTGGTGCCCAGTATGTTTTCCCGAGATGAGAAACGGTGTTTCATTTTGATTTGACTTAGTTTTTGAAGAATGTCGAGATCATCTGTATGCATGTGAAACTTGTTTGAAAGTGCATTCAACAGACTTTGCCATGTGTTTGTAGGGCTTGGACTTGCCTTGACCCCGACGTTTGAAGAACTATGTGAGTGGTATTTTTAATAAAGCTATGTTACGATGTTTTGATAAAAGCCTTGTTTGCTTCGTTTTGGAAAGTATTTGTAAGCATGAATGATTATCCCTATTTTGTATATCAAGTACTATATCTTGTTTTGATGACATTCTTGGAAGTCCGTACGTGCTAGGGGACTATAAGCATTGGTAGCACAAGTTTGGAAGTCCGTACGTGCTAGGGGACTATAAGCATTTGTAGCACAAGTCCTTAGTGTCCGGGGACTATAATGCAACGACACCATTGTTTGAGATATCTCCCTTGCCTTGTCTTGCCTTGCCACTAACGGTTTTACCGCGTGGGTTTGTTTGTCCGGAATGTCATCCCTTGTACTATATTGATGTTAGTAAGCATCCCTTGAAGCTTTGAAAGATTTGATAGATGAACTTGATTCATCCCATGTATTGTTTTGTTGAAAGATCTCGGATATCATTCATGTAAACCCTTTATTTCTTATACCATTCACTGAGTATCCAAGCTCACCCTCTCTATATATATGTAGGTGATGAGCAGGACGGCGGCGACGCCTAGATGTGTTTTGCCGATGTGTTTTTGGATTCATGTTTTGCAAACATCTTGAAGATCATGCTTCTTGGCTTGTAATTAATTTCCTTTGTATACGTCGGCTTGAGAAGCCTTTTGGTCAGGATGTATTTTTGCACTTCATCATATTTATATTCAAGTTGTAAAGCTATGTAAAGATGTATGCTATTTCATTTGACTTATGCACAGCTCTTATGGACTAATTAGATTTACATATATTGCTTCCGCACATGTAAGCCCCATATGTTATACTCTGTTGTGTGTGAATTTTGAAAGTAGGCCTTCGGTAATCTCGGATTACTGGCCATCATGGCACCATTCTACTAGGGGCGGAATGGGGTCGTGACAGATTGGTATCAGAGCACAAGTTTCTCACAGTACGTTATTCACACACCTTGAGTCCTAAAGAGCATAGGATTTCCCTTAGAAAGATGTTAGGATTGCATCATATTGCTTGCTATTTGACAAGGTGTGCATCATCTCGGCATGACTATTTGTTATTTGCCCGCACAATTTCTGGTCCAGTTTGTTTTAAGGTTGCATTTTGCATACTCATAGCATCATGAGGAGAGGTAGACCACCAGTTGGCCGAGATCAATCAGAGGATAGACTGGACAGACTAGAAAGACTAGTTGAAGGTTTAACCCGCGAGTTGAGACAAGTGAGGCAACAGAATGCTAGTGCTACATCTACCCAGGCCGAACAGACGAATGGCCGACATGCAGCTCCGCCTCCACCTCCTCCAGTGCCGCAAGTTTCTCCACAGCCAGCCTTGTATGGGGACGGCACGATCGCCTTGATTAGGGAGTTTAAGAAGATGAAACCGCCGAGATTCTCTAGGGGTATAGAGCCCATGAAAGCCGAGGTGTGGGTTTTAGAAATGGAGAAGCTGTTCGAGATCTTTCCCAGCATTGACATTCAGAAGGTGACATTGGCTGCATTCACTTTAGACGACGACGCTCAGAGATGGTGGATGATGATCAAAGAAGCTAATCCTGGTTTAACTTGGGCGAGATTTTTGGAGCTGTTTTACAACAAGCATTTTCCCCTTAGCGTCCGAGACCGCAAGACCACGAAGTTTCAGGCTCTGACGCAAGGCAACAAGACAGTGGCAGAATACGACCGTGCTTTTACCGAATTAGCGAGATACGCACCTCATATGGTCAGTGACGAATATAGGAAGGCTAGGAAGTTTGAAAGTGGACTGCGTGGGCCGATACAGGATCGAGTCAACATGCTCAATATGCCGACTTACGCCGAAGTGTTAGACAAGGCCATCCTGGCAGAAGCTAACTTAAACCGATATCAGAATTCAGGAGAGAGTCAGAGGAAGAGACAGAACTATGAGAGTCGCCGAATGCCGTTTAATGCCAAGAAGAAAGCGAACGTGGACAGTACCAGCAACTCAAATCGGGATGGTAATGCGAAGCCGACGTGTGCGAGTTGTGGGAAGCCGCATCTCGGGGTTTGTCATTGGGCGATAGGAGCCTGCTTTGAATGTGGCGAGGTGGGTCACCGTGTGAAGGACTGTCCGAAGACAAAGATTGATGATGGTAAGAAAAATGGGAGCAACTCGGGCTCTGCACACGGAAGCAACGTCGGAAGGACACAGATGAGACAGGGCAGAGTTTTTGCTCTAGTGCCAGGAGACACCCAGAATGCTGAAACAGTAGTGTCAGGTATACTCTCAATTTGCTCTCAAGTTGCATACATCTTGATTGATTCGGGCTCTACACATTCATTTGTATCTGTTAAATTTGCCGAGAAGTTGAATAGACCGTTAGAATCCCTCGATTATGTGCTATCTGTATCTACTCCGTCTGGGGGAACTATGATTGTTACATCCATATATAGGGCGTGTGTTGTGGTGATTGAGGGTGTAGAATTATTAGTTGATTTGATGCCATTAAGCATGACTCACTTCGATGTTATATTGGGAATGGACTGGTTAGTAACGAATCATGCATCTATTAATTGTGTTTCGAAGAATGTCACATTGAAACCCCCAAACCAAGCCGAGGTTATTTTCCAGGGTAAAGGGGTAGTGTCCCCACCTTACTTGATTTCGTCCATTAAGGCCTATAAGCTAATTCAGAAAGGGTGTCAAGGCTACTTGTGTAGTATACTGAGTGATAAGAATGGAAATGTTAATTTAGCTGACATCCCAGTTGTTAATGAATTCCCCGACGTCTTTCCAAACGAATTGCCTGGCCACCTAGTCGATAGAGAGATAGAATTTACTGTTGATGTCATGTCGGGAACGCAACCTATTTCCAAAACACCGTATAGAATGGCCCCAGCCGAGCTTAAAGAGTTAAAGGTGCAATTACAAGAGTTGTTGGACAAGGGATTTATTAGGCCGAGCACTTCACCGTGGGGAGCACCCGTTTTATTTGTTAAGAAAAAGGATGGCACACTCCGTCTTTGCATTGATTATAGAGAACTTAATAAGGTAACCATTAAGAACAGGTACCCATTGCCTAGGATTGACGATTTGCTTGATCACCTACAAGGAGCACGAGTCTTTTCTAAGATTGACCTTAGGTCGGGCTACCATCAGCTGAAGGTTAAAGCCGAGGATGTTGAGAAGACTGCTTTTCGGACAAGGTATGGCCACTACGAATTTTTGGTAATGCCTTTTGGAGTGGCCAATGCACTTGCAGCATTCATGGATTTGATGAACAGAGTCTTTAAGCCGTATCTAGATGAGTTCGTAGTTGTTTTCATTGATGACATATTGATCTACTCCAAGAGTACAATTGAGCACAAGAATCATTTGAGACTTGCCCTGCAAATCTTGAAGGACCGGAAGTTATACGCTAAGTTGAGCAAGTGTGAGTTTTGGCTTTCCAGCATTTCATTTCTAGGGCATGTGATTAATGAAGAGGGTATCTCAGTTGATCCCAGTAAGATTGAAGCCATTGTGAATTGGCCGACGCCGACCAACGTATCCGAGGTTCGTAGTTTTCTGTGCTTGGCAGGTTATTATAGAAAGTTCGTGAAGGACTTCTCAAGGATTGCAGTACCATTAACACAGCTAACTAAGAAGGGAACGGCATATGAATGGACCGATGGTAGAGAGTCAGCCTTCCAAGAGTTGAAGATGAGGTTAGTTACAGCACCAGTTCTTGTACTTCCATCAGGTAATGAGGAATTTCAGATTTGCAGCGATGCTTCACATAAGGGTTTGGGTTGTGTATTAATGCAAGGGGATAAAGTCATAGCGTATGCATCTCATCAGTTGAAACCTCATGAAAAGAACTATCCTACCCATGACCTAGAACTTGCAGCCGTGGTGTTCGCTTTGAAAATTTGGCGTCATTACTTGTATAGCCTCTTGCCAAGTTTTTATAGATCACAAGAGCTTGAAGTACTTGTTCACTCAAAAGGAACTAAATTTGAGGCAGAGAAGATGGCTTGAATTGTTGAAGGACTACGACATGCAGATCCAGTATCACCCAGGTAAAGCAAACTCGGTAGCCGACGCATTGAGTAGGAAGTCAGTGGGAAGTCTAGCATGCTTGACCATGATTTCAGTAGAGCCGACTATCGTTGGGGAAGTAAAAGCAAGACAAATGGAGGACGAATTCCTGAAGAAGGTAGCCGACGAGATTATCACTAGGCCGAGGTCAGGTTACACCTTTGAAAATGGAGTGCTTAAGTTTGAAGGAAGATTGTGCATGCCAGACGTCCCAGGGTTGAAAGGGAAGATTTTGCAAGACTCTCATGGATCCAGATTTACTGTTCACCCAGGGAACACTAAGATGTATCAAGACGTGAAGCAGACCTTATGGTGGCCGAACATGAAGATAGAAATAGCTGAGTTCGTGTCCCAGTGCTTGTATTGTCAACAAGCGAAAGCAGGACTTCTTCAACCTTTGCAGATTCCTGAGTGGAAATGGGAACATATCTCCATGGACTTTGTGATTGGTTTGCCGAAGACACAGAAAGGGATGGATTCGATTTGGGTTATAATCGACAGATTAACTAAGACAGCACACTTTTTGCCTGCTAAGACTTCGTTTAATGCTGATCGACTTGCTGTATTGTATATGGATGAGATTGTTAGACTTCATGGTGTACCAATGTCCATTGTGTCAGACCGAGATCCAAAGTTTGTTTCTAGATTTTGGCAGAGTTTACAAAGGGCTCTGGGGACCAAGTTGAGGTTTAGCACAACTTTTCATCCCCAGACCGATGGCCAAACAGAGAGGACAATCCAGACACTTGAAGATATGCTTAGACTATGTGTGTTGGACTTCAAGGGAAGTTGGGAAGTGCATTTGCCATTAGTAGAATTCGCTTACAACAACAGTTATCAAGCTAGCATTGGCATGGCGCCGTATGAGGCTTTGTATGGAAGGAAGTGCAGATCGCCGATATGTTGGACCGAGGTGGGAGATAAAGCTTTGATCGGCCCCGATCTAGTTCAAAGGACAACTGAAAAGATCAAGCTTATCCAGCAGAGAATCAGGACTGCCCAGAGTCGGCAGAAGAGTTATGCCGATCAGAGGAGAAGAGAGTTGGAATTTGAAGTTGGGGACCATGTATTCCTGAAGGTTTCGCCGGTGAAAGGAGTTTCCAGATTTGGGAAGAAAGGTAAGTTAGCGCCTCGTTACATCGGACCATTTGAAATTCTTGAGAAGATTAACGCGACTGCCTACAGACTTGCTTTACCACCAGAACTAAGTCAAGTTCACAATGTGTTCCATATTTCGATGTTGAGGAAGTATATTCGGGATCCCCTGCATGTGATTGACCATTTTGGGATTGGAATTAACGAAAACTTGGATTATGAGGAGAAGCCGGTACGGATTCTTGATAGGCAAGTGAAACGGTTACGGAACAAATCGATATCAATGGTGAAAATCGAATGGAAGGAACATTACGGCAGGGATGCCACGTAGGAAATGGAAGAAGAGATGAAAGTCCGATATCCAGAGTTGTTCTCGAATCAAGGTAACTCAAGTTTGGGGACCAAACTTCTTTAAGGGGGATAGGATGTAATAACCCTCACACTGTCCTAACCATACTCATATGCATTTATATGATTTTGTCCTGTTAAGCTTGCATTTCAGATCTTGTCTTTGTTTTGCTTAAGTGTTATTTGTATGCTTTGTTCCTTGTTTGGTGTGTGGTTAGCCTAGACTATTCCAAGCCGAGGTCACCTTAAGCCTAGAACTACCTTGGAATCCTTTTTCTGGTTGGCCTCCACCCCTGCCCTAACATATTGGCCGAGATGTCACTATCTAGGCCGAGGTGTTCACCACCAAGGCCGAGATGTGTATTATCTAGGCCGAGATGTTACCCTTGAACCCAACTGATCTTGCCCCTGGACTGGTACGACCTAGACCGAGGTGTGGCACATCTAGGCCGAGGTGTGGCACAGCTAGGCCAAGTGTTGTCCTTTCTAGCCGAGGTCATTGTCCCTTGCTTGCCGAAGCCTTGTTATTGGCCGAGATTGTTACTTGACGGAGTACCCTTGCAACCTAGCTTGTTGAACACGCTTTGTCATAGTCTTGTCTTTTCAGACAGTCACCTTTTTGAGCTGAACCAACCAACCATTGCCACGTGTCCGAGCTGAGTGTTAAGTCAGCCGGCAAACCTAGGAATGTATCATTTTGTATCATATCTTTGTTCTTGAGGAGAGAGAAGCTCTAGAAGAAGAAGAAGTCCTTAGAGAGAGAAGTAGATCCCAAGCTTAATTCCTAGAGTTCAAACCGTTTGATTTGTGTTCTGAGGTTAGAATCTTGATCTACTCTTGTTGCTCTTATTGATCATCTAGCTGCATTGCATGATCTGCATGCCATACATTGATTTAAAATTGGTTTTAGAAAGAGAAGTTAGTATTCATGTGTTCTTGAAGAAAAGCCTTGTTTGATCCGAAAGTTTGTAACAAGTTCCATGTTTTTGTGTTTGTTTTCCTAAGATCTTCAAGTATGGGTACCCAGGTCCATGTTTTCGAACTCATAGCATGAAAATCCCAGATTTTGAAATGACAAGTTGTGATTGAGCATTCATGTTTTTCATGTTCTTCATGTTCATGTTCTTCATGATCTTCAGCAGAGGGAAACCCAGATTTTCCCGACTTCATAACCTTGAATGTGGCCCTCGAGACCACACCTCGGCGAGGAGGTGTGGAACCTCGGCCTAGACTTTGCCATGTGTTTGTAGGGCTTGGACTTGCCTTGACACCGACGTTTGAAGAACTATGTGAGTGGTATTTTTAATAAAGCTATGTTACGATGTTTTGATAAAAGCCTTGTTTGCTTCATTTTGGAAAGTATTTGTAAGCATGAATGATTATCCCTATTTTGTATTTCAAGTACTATATCTTGTTTTGATGACATTCTTGGAAGTCCGTACGTGCTAGGGGACTATAAGCATTGGTAGCACAAAGTTTGGAAGTCCGTACGTGCTAGGGGACTATAAGCATTTGTAGCACAAGTCCTTAGTGTCCGGGGACTATAATGCAACGACACCATTGTTTGAGATATCTCCCTTGCCTTGTCTTGCCTTGCCACTGACGGTTTTACTGCGTGGGTTTGTTTGTCCGGAATGTCATCCCTTGTACTATATTGATGTTAGTAAGCATCCCTTGAAGCTTTGAAAGATTTGATAGATGAACTTGATTCATCCCATGTATTGTTTTGTTAAAAGATCTCGGATATCATTCATGTAAACCCTTTATTTCTTATACCATTCACTGAGTATCCAAGCTCACCCTCTCTATATATATGTAGGTGTTGAGCAGGACGGCGGCGACGCCTAGATGTGTTTTTGGATTCATGTTTTGCAAACATCTTGAAGATCATGCTTCTTGGCTTGTAATTAATTTCCTTTGTATACGTCGGCTTGAGAAGCCTTTTGGTCAGGATGTATTTTTGCACTTCATCATATTTGTATTCAAGTTGTAAAGCTATGTAAAGATGTATGCTATTTCATTTGACTTATGCACAGCTCTTATGGACTAATTAGATTTACATATATTGCTTCCGCACGTGTAAGCCTCATATGTTATACTCTGTTGTGTGTGAATTTTGAAAGTAGGCCTTCGGTAATCTCGGATTACTGGCCATATGGCAACATTCTACTAGGGGCGGAATGGGGTCGTGACACTAGCACACAATGAATCAAAAACAAACTTCCAAAAATTAATATCAAAAACTTCATATATAAATATAAATATGAGAAAATCAATGTGTGTGTTTAGTTTGAGTTTTTTGGACTAAGTTTTTTAAAAATTTAGTTTTTTATTTTTTGTGTTTTTTTGTTTTTAGTGAATATTTTCAAAATTTTAATTCATTTTTTTTTTACTTTTTTAGATGCACCTTACTTAGATGTATCTAAAAAGTAAAAAATTGCGAAAAAATATTTAAAAAAATTAATAAATACATAAAAATATACTGAATTCTCAATTTTATTTTATTTTTGTATTTTTGGTATTTAGTGAATTTTTAAAAGATTTTTTTCACAAAAATTATACTTTTTATGTGTATTTATGTTAGGTGTGTCTAAAATTTTTATAAAAAAAAAAATTGCTTAAAATATTTAAAAATTTAGTAAAAACAAAAAAACATGAAAAATAAGAAAGTAGAATTTTCTTAAAAGTGTCTTTGGAAAACCAAAAACAAGCAAAGTGAATAATTTTAACCATTTAGAGAGTACTAACTTAGGGTTTTTGATACCAGGTAAGAGAGAACTCGAAAGATAAGTGAATTTGACTTGGTTTGACAAAAGAGAAACCCCTCGTTACAAAACGACATTGTTAGAAGATGGAAAATCTTTGACTAGTTCACCATAGAGATCGTCATCAGTTGTTGCTTAGCAGAATCGAGATTCATCTTCAATCGACGATGAAATCTTCCATTGATTGAAGCTTGTAAATGGAAGTGATGTAGAAAATGATGAAGAGGAAGGAAGAGGGATGATCAGATCAATATTGTAAATCATAGATCTAGAAATATATATATATATATATATATAGAGAGAGAGAGAGAGATAGGCGCACCAAATTTATAGAATATTTGAACAAGATGATAGATCTACCATGGATTAAAACTTTTAAATCTCATAAAATCATAGATCTAGATATTTATATATATATATAGAGAGAGAGAGAGAGAGAGAGAGAGAGAGAGAGAGAGAGAGAGAGACCAAATTTGCAAATCATTTGAAGAAGATAATAGATCTACCATGGATTCAAGCTTATAGATCTCACATCCGCCTTGGATCGTTGCCGAAGAAGAGAGGCGTTCCATTGCTGACGGAGAGGAGAGGAGGGTGAGATCGAGAATCTTGAGAGCAAACCTGATGAAAAAAGATAGTGAACTTCGAAAATTAGGCCTAAAGAGAGAGTTTTTATAGCCGCGATTTTTTAATTATGGAAAATATTTGGTCACTAAAAGGGTTAATTGTGTATTTACAATGAAATTAATTTGTCTCAAAAAATTATGTGAATATTATACAAAGCATATAAGTGAAAAAGTAAGAAAGTTTAAATTCGTCTCTAAAGAATTGTTTTTAGAGACCAAATTTACTTGGTTCCTAAATATTAGTCTCTAAAACATTGATTTCTTGTGGTGTCACGACAACAATTGCGTGTCGTGGAAAGTGCAATATTTTCAACGGCTGGCTTTTTGTTGGTCGTGGAAAGTGCAATTTTTAACGGCTAGCTTTTTGTGCACCGTGAAATATTCAATATTTTTAACAGTTGGTGTATGTGTGTCGTATACAATTGATGTATTAACAACATGCCATATGCACGTCATAGAAAGTTTTATTATTTATGGCTAACATTGCAAGTCATAAAAAAATCATCATTATTTGAATTTACGACCTACGCAATAAACACGTCATGGTTGAGAAATTATTTAGGATATGTTAAAAAAAAAAAAAAGTCATAAAAGTGAGAAATCATGGCTTGCATTTACTATAGCGATTCTGGTTTTGACCTGACCCATTTGATATTCCGGACTCAGGTATTATGGTTTCCAAATGTTGTTCATATCTTTTCCCCTTTATTCCTACTTGTGTTTGGCTATTGAGTTGGTTGGAGCATGTTTGGAACAGGTTGGTTGCTTAGTTTTCAAATCCCTGTTGCCTAGATTTTTTCACTTCCGCTCGAGCGACACTTCTTACGCTCGAGCGAGCGTTGCAAACTCTCAGTATTTTTGTAGGTCTGCAACAATACTGGGAGAGTGTATTCTACGCTCGAGTGGCTCTTTCTGCGCTCGCGTGGTCATTCTTGCGCTCAAGCGATGGTCTGTTGTCTGCAAAACTACTGGGAGTGTGCATTCCACGCTTGAGCGTCACTTCTTACGCTCAAGCGGAACATTTTATTGTGTCTAATGCTCGAGCATGAACTCTTGCGCTCGAGTGGACTGTGCATATATCAGGTCGCGAAAATGACCTTTTCATCACTTTTGCAGATCTATTTCCCTCAAAATCCTAAAGTTGAGACCCTCTTTCTCTCTCTAAAACTTACCGTCTCTCTGCTTTTTCATCTAGATCTAGTGATTTCTCCACCCTTGTGCCTTTGTTAAAAGGGTAGAACATGTCGTGGGCTCTCTTTTTATTCGAACAAAAGTGGGTTTCAATGTCTTTGAAGTTTCCCCTTGCTTTGCTCGTCTTCTAACTTTGAAGTAGGGACTTTCTATACTCTTCTATGAGTTTTAACTTGGTTATTTGTTGATGGGTAAGAAATATTAAGACTTATTGTGATTTTGAACAAACCTAGGGTTTGGTTTGAAATCAAAAAAGGGGTTTTCGAATTAACGTATTGAAAATGGTTATGGAAGTAAATATGAGCTTGTGTTGTGTTCAAATGGTTGATTTTGGTGTTTGGAATGAGATTGGGAAAGAGGGTTTTGCCCTAAAATGATTTGAATTATTATTTTGTATGAATAATGAAATTGGTATTGGGAATATAAAATTGGATGGATGTTCATATAAATGGTGGAATTAGGTATATATTATTTCGTACCTATGAAAATTTGGACAGTTTATCTGTTATAAAGATTGTATATCTGTTTAGAAATATCTATTTTGGACTATCAGTAGAGGATAACAAGATTGTTGTAGAAATTGCATGTGGATTAGGCAAATTGAAACAAATCTCTTAGCCATTATCATTGAATATGATTATGATTTATATACATTGTACATGTATGATGTTTAGGAGAAGAAAGGGGATGGACTCCATTAAACTACGTTGGCCTGTGTGTCCAGGGTGAAAGTCTCGAAAATCGCACGTATACATGGGTGCCGATTCCCGCAGACAAAATTTTCGTAAAATGGCAAGTGAATGTATTTTGTATGATAATTATGTTGGTTGGAGGCCTTTTGGGTGTATCTTCTGTTTGGCTGATTAAATGAAGTGGGTATAACTATTGGATTGAGATGTAAGTTTGACATAACATGGTTTTGGAAAAGATTGTAAAAGATTTGTCATTTGGGAATTGAATATGTGCATTATACTTATATCCTTGTTAATATTCATATATTATGTTAGACTGTTTCTACTAAGCTTTGGCTCACCCTACTTGGGAAACCATTTTCAATACTGGTGACATACCTCTTCCAAGGACATAGCTTGGGAGGACCTGGGAGCTAAAAGCTCTGTTTTGTTGTTTTGTTTTTAATATTTGTACAAGCCTAGGGCTATATATGTATGGAGCTTAAGACTCTATCTTTTATTGTAACCAAGCATAGTCTTGGAAAGATGTAAGCCAATAGGGCATTTATTTTGTTGATCATTAAGATGATATCACATGCTATAGATTCAAGGTGGAGCTTATGAATGTATATCGCATGTGTCCTTGTGTAAATTAACTTTGATTAATGAAAGATAACTACTTTGTTTATGGCACTGTGTATATGTTGTTGGGGGCCGATTTATGGCATTTATTTCAGGGCGTTACAACTTGGTATCAGAGCATATCGGGTTTGAATACTTTGGATACGTAGGAAGTGGCTAGTACCACAATGAGTTTATCTCACTTGACAGAGATGTTCGTATGTTTGTAATGTTTTGGGATAACATGTTTATTTGATTATATGGGTATGGGATTTAATTCCTAAGATGTTGATTGAGTCTACGGGTTTCTAAAAGTCCTATTAGAAGAGAACTTGATCACTGCTGTTTTTAATTGGAACTGTAGCGATCCCGGTTTTGACCCGTCTCTTTGTGGTGTTCAGGGCTCGGGTTGGTATGGTTTTGAATGGTGTTACGTATCTTAGTTCCCTGTATTACCCTTATTTTGGTTATCAGGTTGCAGCGTTGTGTTTGGAATAGTTAATGTCTCATGTTTATATCAGGTTGTATCGTATCTTTCATGTGTTTGCCACTTCGCTGACTATGTCGGGGATCGAGCTGCGGGGGTCCAGAGGGCAGCGCCCCTTGGCGGGTCTGAGGGCAGTGCCCTGGCGGGGTCGAGGGGCAGTGCCCCCAAAGCAAAAATGCAAAATGCATTCGAAGTTGCTTGTCCGCTCGAGCGCCCTTTATACGCTCGAGCGAAGAATGTTTGGTTCCAGAAGTTTGACCTATCTGCAAAAATACTGGGAAGGTGTATTCGACGCTCGAGTGAGGCTTTCTATGCTTGAGCGGACCATGTTATATCAGTTCGTGAATATGATATTTCAGATCACTTTTCTATATCTCTCTCTCTAAAAACATTTCCTCTCCGTTCTCTTTACATTTCTCTACACAAACTAGATCAAAAACCTTGATTTCTCAAGATCCATTTGAGTTTTGCCATTGTTTCTTCATCAAAGTGGGTTATCATCTCGAGGGCTTCGTTGTGTGCAGTGAAAATCGAGTTTAGGCATCGTTGATTTTGGGGTTTCATCTCTATTCTTCTTCAAACTTGAGGTATGGATTTTCTTTGAGTTATATATATATATTTGCAGGATCTAGATGATTTTCGAAATCATCCTTTGATAGCTTTTGAAAATTGATTGTTGATTCAAGAAGTTAAGCAATTTTGAAAGTGGGTTTGTCTCTTGTTCTTTTAAAATGATCTTATGGGTTTTGATCTTCATTGATTAAAGAAAAGATGATTTTGGAAAGTTTTCTTTCAAAAAATTAGAGTTGTATAGTTTTGGTGAGAAAACCTAGAAATTGGGGATTTTTAAAAGAGATTGAAAATCCATGAATGATATTGTTATATTTATTTTGTGTGTCAAAATAAATGGATGTTTGGAAAATTTCTTATTTATATTTATATAAATGATGAATTTCATGGAATATGAGAATTGTTGTTCATTTTGGAAATTATTGTTCAAAACGTTAAAATAGTCTTGAAATGACTAATTGTTGAGGATACTTGAGAAGAGGGAATTGTGTTATTCCTTAGATGATGAATTGGAATAAAAATATTTATATTCATCTTTTGAAATTGGCATATCAATTCATTTGATTACATTAAACTTTGAAAGTTGATTTCAAAACTTGCATTGAGAAAAGAATGTTGAGAAACAAGTTTTCATGAAATGGTTTTAGGGTAAATACGTTGGTAAGTCTTGATAGGTGGTGTAGATGATATTGAATAAGTTGGCCTGAGAGTCCGGGGTGAAAGACCGAAAACCCGCGCGGATAGGTGTCGAGCCTTCCGGTTAATGCCGGTAAAAATGACAATTTGGTAGTACTTGTATAGTCTACTTGCAAACACCGACCTAGGGGATTACCAGAGTCGTATTTACCGCCCTTGAAATAAATTGTTAAGTTTTGAACAATTGAAATTGCATGACATCATTGAGTATGATGGTTTTCAAAAGATGAAAAATGTGATTTATCTTCAAAGAAGACATAGCATGGCATGTGCATTTCATCTCTTGAGACTTGTATAAAATGTATATACTTGTTAAGAATTTCCTACTGGGCTTTATGCTCACCCTACGGGATTTTTGTGCAAGAAAGGATGTGATGATTCCGCCTAACTAAAGGAGAGAAAATATGTGTGTTGAGAATACAAAACTCTCATTCTGCTGTGACTCTGTCTGTAAGCCAAGGGCTATATTTTTGTGAGTTTGAATAACCATTTTGTATAACCAGGCTTAAGCCTTGGAAACTTATAAACCCTTGAGGGTATTTATTATTTTGTTTTTGATTTACTGTTCTATATGTTTAGATTCATGTAATGCAAGTATTGGGAAGTTATTCCAGTTTTCCTCTAAGGAGCCATGATTGTTGTATTATTATTATGTTAGAAATTTGGGGCGTCACAGGAACTCTGGCAACGCCGCGGGACAGTCATTATCCGGGAACGAAATTCGTTGGTGGTTATGTGACTATGTGCTTGTGTGGATTGAACTACTGTTGTCCACCATATTTGGACGTCAGTGAATTAGCTTCGACACATTTGTAAATGTGCTAATCTCTTTTGTTATCTTTATTAGGATGGAAGGAGATGTCGATACCGGATAATATTCCGGCACTAGAGGAAGGTGTTGGTCAGGCCTAATGTGGCCGAACCAGTTGGTCAATAGGCCATGGGCGCCTTAGCCCGCGAAATGGCCGGAGCATTGTAGGAATCCATGGACATTCTCAAGGCTGAGAATCAAGTCCAGGCCCAAGTAGCTGAGGTAGGGCCATCTTTTTTGAAACGGGACTTCTACCGGTCGAGTCCGGATGAGTTTTTGGGTGATCCCAAGGAGCCACTGAAAGCGGATGAGTGGTTAGAGCAGATAATGAAGACATTTGAGATGCTTGGCATTGAAGATGGAGGTTTGAGGGTGACCTTGGCATCCTTCCAACTAAAGAGAGATGCAGGTCAATGGTGGAAATATGCGCGAGGGTGCATTAGGGTGACTTAGAAGGCTTTCGTTGATGCCTTCCAAGACAAGTTCTTGCCTCCCACTATTAGGGAGAAGTTGATGGATCAGTTTTCTCAGCTCAAGCAGTTGAGCACACCAGTGGCTGAGTTTGAGGCCTTATTTACTAGTCTGTCGAGCTTTGAACTCGTTGCGACTGAGGACTGCCGTTGCTTAGAGTTCGAGAAGAGGTTGAGGACTGGGCTCATGTTTAAAGTGGTTGGGTCGATAATTAGGGACTATGGACGCCTTGTGGAGGCGGCGGCTTATTTGGAGACTGTGATGTAGATGGAAGAGGAGAGGATGAGGGGCTTTAGAAGGAGTCAGGACATTCAGAGGGACAATAAGAGGCAGAGGGGTCCTACCCCACAACAGTCCCAGGGAGCTCAATCAAGGTCCACTTTTCCAATGCCGAGTTCAGGTTCTGGAAGAGGTGGTCAGGGAGATTTCACTTGTTTCAAGTGTGGCCAGTTGAGCCACAAGTCTCCAGCTTGCCCCCAGAGAGGAGGAGGGCAACGATCTTCATCGTCTTCAGATCGTTCTCATAGCCAAAGTCAAGGGAGAGGCCAACTGCTCACTTGTTATCAGTGTGAGCAGGCGGGGCACATGAAGATGTTTTACCCATAGTTGGGTGGTACACTCGGTGCGTCTGGTTCGAGACAGACACAGAGCCACCAGCCGACACAGTCAGCACAAGCTTCAAGGGCCAATTAGGGAGACTTTTTAGCTTAGTAAGTACATCAGGCTTATGCTCCGAGGGGTGAGCAGGTTGAGCAGAGACCTACAGGGCGTATGTATGTTGTTACTATGCTAGATCTAGTACTAGCACCTTCGGCAGTGAAAGGTACCTTCTTGTTTTACAATTTAATTGTTAATGTGTTGATTGATACGGATTCATTTGTCTCGTCTGCATTTGCATCGGTTTTGGGATTAGATTTGGCTCAATTAGCATTTCCTCTCTATGTAGAGTCACCTATTGGTGGTGAGATTATTTTGAAACAGGAGTGTCGGGGTTGCGACATAAAGATTGCCGGTCGCTGACTTCCATTTGCATTTGTATTAATTGATATGTCTAGAATTGACGTTATATTGGGTATGGACTAGTTGTCATCCTATCGGGCTGTCATAGATTGTTACCGTCAGAGGGTTATTGTATGTACCTTGAGCGGTGATTGTTTTTATTTCTTGGGGTGCCAGGTTGATAGAGTCTTATCACCGGTGTATGATCCGCGTGGGCAGAGGGAGCTTAATTGCCTTCTTACTAACTTCTTGAGCACTGAGTGTGATGAACTCCGAATTGAGTTGCCCAAGGTAGTTTGTGAATACCCGGATGTTTTCCGGATGATCTTACTAGTTTACCACCTCATCGAGAGATCGAGTTCTCTATTGATTTAGTGCCTGGTACAGTACCGATTTTTATGGCACCATATAGATTTGCACTTACTGAGTTGAGTGAGTTGAAGATTCAACTCTAGAAATTGTTAGATAAGGGTTTTATCTGCCCTAGTACTTCACCTTGGGGAGCACCGGCTCTTTTTGATAAAAAGAAAGATGATGCGTTGCGACTTTGTATAGATTACCGGAAGTTGAACCGGGTAACTGCTAAGAACAAGAGCCCAACGCCTCATATAGATGATTTGTTTGATCAATTAAAGCGGTCTTGTTGCTTCTCTAAAATAGACCTGATATCGGGTTGTTACCCAAAAGACAACCTAAGAGGGGGGTGAATTAGGTTTTTACAAATAAAAATAATAATACCCTAATAAAAATTATGACTAACACAATAGATAAATATAGTTAATGAAATAAAAATAATTAAAACAAGTGTTCTAACAACTATGTCAATTAATGATTTTAGCACAATAAAAATATGAAATATAGCTATGGCAATTTAAATAAAATAAAGAGATAAGTGACAGAAAGGCAAACAAATTTATAGTGGTTTGACTTCAACTTAGCCTACGTCCACTCCTCAAGCTTCACTTGAGATTTTCCACTTTTCTCTAGCTTCACAGGGTGCTAGCAACCTTTTCACAGATGAAGCAATCCTCCACGGATTTTACACAGACTTTTTAAGTCTAAAAAACACTAAGAGTACTACACTCTTACAAGATTGAAAAGAAAGTGTTTTTGCTTTCACAGAAAGCTACAAGAATTATCTCTCAAAGATAGATATAAAATTGAGACTTTGATTTTTCTGTAATCCTCACACAGGAAAGATAGGCTTAAAGCTATACAACTTAATGTATAATTTCTGAGAGAGGATGTAAACAAAAATTGAAGAACACTTCTCAGAAAATTTTTCAGAGAATAGATGAGAGTGATTTTAGATCAAAGAATATTTTATGGTTTCTGTAACTTGTTTGTAGTTTTTTTTTTTTTTTTTTGTAACTTGTTCACATTAGAGGCTTTGGTATATATACTGAAACTTATAGCCGTTTATAGCCGTTGTATTTATAGCCGTTTATAGCCGTTGTATTCATTTGAATATCTTCCACTTCATCATTACTAATTTGAATATTCCACTCCATCATTACTAATTTGAATATCTTCCACTTGAACCTTTTGGCCTGCTGCTATGCTTGGCTGTTTGAACCTTTGTTTTGGGCTGTTTGAACCTCTGATTTAATCAAATATTAAATGCATTCTAACAACATTTAGGATAAAAGTTTTAGATAAGAAATAATGGGACAAAATAAATTTTGATTCTATTTTTCTCTTTCAAATAAATTAAAAACATAAAATCATCAAAATAAATATTGATTCTATTTTTCTTTCAAATAAATCATCAAAATAAATTTTGATTTTATTTTTCTCTTCCAATAAATTAAAAACATAATTAAATAAATCATCAAAATAAATAAGTCTAACAATCTCCCACTTTTTGATGATGCCACACAATGATGTTTTGATTTGATTTGGGAGTAAGAAAAGCTCCCCCTCAAGTCATGCTCCTTGAATTCATTTCCAAATACATAGGTTAGCACATGTGTAATAAATAAGCTTTAATTAGAGACATGATATGAGACTAAGATATCAAACTATAAATACATAATCATCAGATTAGTTTTCAAATAATACCATAATTTGAAAATAATACCATAATACATAACATCATAACAAAATAATACCATAATACGTAATATCATAACAAAATAATAACATAATACATAACATCATAACAAAATAATACCATAATACATAACATCATATAATTTCTCCCCTGTGACATTATCAAAAGGAAATCATGGGTCAGAATCTGGAGGAGGAGGAGGAGGAAAATGATAGTGATCAATGGCATCTATACAATTCAAAACATATATACACATATATATACGATTTGCGCGCCTCTCTCTTTTCCGTCAAAAATTGCGTCAGACACGCGTCCTCGCTTTTGTGTCAGGCGACTGACAAAAGCGAGATAGGTCAATCAACGGCCTCGGCTCTCTTCCTCTCGTCTTCTTCTCCTTCGTCTTCTTCTTAATCACTCTCTTCTCCTTCTTCTTTCTCATTCACTTCCATATCTTTCTTCTTCTATGTGAGAGAGATAGAACAGAGAGACTGAGCAGAGTAGAAAGGCTGCCAAAAATGACCCTCCTGTCGATTACATCTCTCTCTTCTAGTTTATAGCCTCGTCCCGTCCCCTTACTCTCTTTCCGGACCTGAATGATCCCATAAGCGTTGTTGGGCCGAGTGCCCTGGCTCCTACTCTTTCCAACCTTCCTATGATGTCGATTGAGCAATGGCAGCTCAATCAAACATTGAAGCCAATCATTTCACACTGACGTCCTGTATGGAGACGGTGACTGCAGTCACAAAATTGGCTCACTGACTGTAGAACAGGACGAGTGAGCTTCACTAGGTCAACGCCTAACTCTCGCTGCTCCAGCATATGTACAAGGATATGCGAGCAAACATTTGCGCACTGAAGGCCGAAAATAAAGAGCTTAAACAGAAGACCACCTCCATGGCCCGATTTGGAGCAACGTCGTTCTTGGCCTTTGATAGTCAACGGGGAGTCGTCGCTCTCAACGAAAGTACAGGGGCAGGGCCTTCAAGGACCTTCCAAGGTGATAAAAAGAAGAAGAGAGCGGTGGAAGAGGTGAGTAGGTGAGGTCGGCCAATAGCTGGAAAAATGAAAGGAATTTTTTTTTATTTATGTAAATATGTATATTTTGATTTGTGTTTGTTTTTATGTTTAATGTAATCACTTGAAGATGAAAGTAAAGTGCAGAAAAAAAAAATCAAAATTAAGCCTCAAGGCAAAACAAAAAAAAAAAAAAATTAATGACAAGAAAAGAAAAGAAGAAAAAAATAATAAAGGAAATGAAGCCTATTAGTAAAACAACAAAAAAATAAAAAAGTAAAAGATATTAAGCTAATAGCAATAAAAAAATAAATTAAAATAAAATAATACCAGCAGAAATTAACTTAATGGGACGTTTGTTAGAAGTATAATGCAAAAAAATACCATGGGGTTTTAAAAAAAATCAATGTATGCAAAGTTAATTTTACCTCAAGATGCAGAACCCAAAAAAATTATACAGTTGAGAATAGCAAACTGTTAAGGAGAATAAATGTATGAAGGACTTGAGAGCATTCAACTGATATAAATGTTTACATATCAATGTAGCAATACACATATATCATTTTAAAAAAATTCAAGTTTCACAGTCATAACAAAACTTTTTAAGTAGAAATCGACATTCCAAGCTCACCACGAATAAAATTGAAGCGATCCTCGCTTAGGAGTTTTGTGAAAATATCGCCAATTGCTTGTCAGTGTTTACAAATTCAAGTACAATATCCCCTTTTTGAACATGATCTCTTAAAAAATGATGTCGAATTTCAATATGTTTTGTTCGTGAGTGTTGAAGATTTTTGCTTAAATTGATGGCACTAGTATTATCACATTTAATAGGGATATGATCATAATGCAAATCAAAGTCCTCCAATTGTTGTTTCATCCAAATTATTTGGGCACAACAACTTCCGAAGCTATATATTCAGCTTCGGTTGATAAAGCAACAGAATTTTGTTTTTTGCTAAACCAAGATACTAATGAGTTACCAAGAAAGTAACAAGTGTCACTGGTGCTTTTTCTATCAAGTTTGCATCCGGCAAAATCGGCATCCGAGTAACTAATTAAATCAAATGCAACACTTCTAGGATAAAACAATCCCAAATTTTGAGTGCCAACAAGATATCTAAAAATTCTTTTAACAGCACTGAGATGTGATTCCTTAGGATTTGATTGATATCTAGCACACATACAAACACTAAACATAATATCGGGTCTACTTGCAGTTAAATAAAGAAGTGAGCCGATCATACCTCGATATTTTGTTTGATCAATGGACTTACCTTTTTCATCCTTGTCTAGCTTAATGGATGTGCTCATAGGTGTTCCAGCTATTTTTGAGTCATACATACCAAACTTTTTGAGTAGTTCTTTTGTGTACTTAGCTTAGTTGATAAAAATTCCTTCCTTACATTGTTTGATTTGAAGCCCAAGAAAATAATTTAGCTCCCCATCATGCTCATCTCAAACTCACCTTGCATACACTTAGCAAATTCCTTACATAAGGTTTCATTAGTAGCACCAAATATAATGTCATCCACATATATTTACAATAAGTAAATCATTATTTTTAGTTTTAACAAAAAGTGTTGTTCAATCGTTCCTCTAGAAAAATTATTTTCAATCAAAAATTTACTTAATCATTCATACCATGCACGAGGTGCTTGTTTCAAATCATATAAAGCTTTTGATAGTTTAAAAACATGATTTGGAAAAGCATGATCGTCAAAACCTGGGGATTGTTTAATATAAACTTCTTCATTTATAAAATCATTAAGAAATGCGCTTTTTACATCCATTTGATAAAGTTTGAAATCTCTAAAACATGCAAATGCAAGTAATATGCGAATAGTTTCTAATCTAGCAACTGGAGCAAAGGTTTCATCGAAATCAATACCTTCTTCTTGATTGTATCCTTGTGCAACAAGTCTAGCCTTGTTTCTTATAATTGTGCCGGATTCATCAAGCTTGTTTTGAAAGATCCATTTGGTACCGATAATGGTATGATCTTTAGGTTTTGGCACAAGTTCCCACACTTTGTTTCTCTCAAATTGGTTAAGCTCTTCATGCATAGCTATCATCCAATGTTCATCGAATTCGGCTTCTTGAAAGTTTTTAGGCTCAATCTGTGAGAGAAAAGCCAAGTTACTACAAATGTTTCTAAGTGAAGAGCGAGTTTCAATACCTTTTGTAGGGTCACCTAGGATTAAATCCTTAGGGTGATTATGAACAAACTTCCATTCTCTTAGCAAATCATCATTGTTTCCTCCTTCTTCTTGAGGTGGAAGAATAGGTTGTTCAATCTTTGTTCAACTTACATGGTTGGTTGTCTTCTTTGTAGATACTTGAATCTTCCACATTTGGTTCCAAATCTATATTATCACTAACAATTTGCTTTTGAGTAGAGATATTAGTTTCATCAAATGCCACATGTATAGATTCTTCCACAACAAGAGTTCTTTTATTAAAAACACGATAAGCTTTGCTAGTTAAGAATAGCCAAGAAAAATTGCTTCATCAGAT
This sequence comes from Camellia japonica, assembly GCA_030407325.1. Taxonomy (NCBI): domain Eukaryota; kingdom Viridiplantae; phylum Streptophyta; class Magnoliopsida; order Ericales; family Theaceae; genus Camellia; species Camellia japonica. The sequence continues at coordinate 134,996,789 of JAPPVO010000016.1, read as the reverse complement.
TTTGAATCAAATTTACCTAAGTATCCTTACCATTATTATGCACAAAACATTTATAACCAAAAACATGCAAATGACTAATGTTGGGCTTTCTATCATGCCAAAGTTCATAAAGAGTCTTTTTTAGAATAGGTCTAATTAATGCACGATTTAAAATATAGCATGCGGTGTAAACGGTTTCGGCCCAAAAATATTTAGGAAGATTATTTTTGCAAAGCATTTTTCTACTCATCTCTTCTAAAGTTCTATTCTTCCTTTCTATGACACCATTTTGTTGAGGAGTTCTAGATGTTGAAAAATTATGTCCAATACCATGCTCAGCACAAAACAATTCAAAATTTTCATTTTCAAGTTCTCTACCATGGTCGGGTCGAATATTAGTAATAAGAAAATCTTTTTCATTTTGAATTCTACGACAGAGTTTTGTGAAAGAAGAAAGGTTTCATCTTTGTGTGCTAAAAACATAACCCATGTAAATCTTGAATAATTATCAACAATAACAAGACAATAATGTTTACCACCTAGACTAAATGTCCTTGAGGGACCAAATAAATCCATATGCAATAGTTGTAAAGGTCTAGTTGTGGAAATATGAGATTTTGATTTAAATGATATTTTAGTTTGTTTTCTTTATTGACAAGCACTACAAAGATGATCTTTTTCAAATTTAATTTTTGGAAGTCCAATGACCAAATTATTTCTCAAAAGTTTAGTAATTAAATCCATATGAGCATGACCAAGTCTTCTATATCATAACTAACTATTTTCATTATTAACATATAAACATTTAACATTACTAGCATAGAGATCATTAAGATGAAAAACATAAACATTATCATGGCGATTACCAACGAATAAAGCTTTATGATCATTTGTGCTTTCAATTGTGCACTGTGATTTATCAAAAATAACTCAATTACCTTTATCACATAATTGACTAATACTAAGTAGGTTATGCTTAAGCCCATTAACAAGTAAAACATTTTTAATAGAAGGGTTAGGAGAAATACCGATGCTACCAATACCGATGATTTTTCCTTTCTTGTTGTCTCCAAAAATAACAAATCCTCCATCTTTCGATGATAGTTTAGTAAAGAATGATTTATCTCTGGTCATGTGCCTGAACATCCAGTATCAAGGTACCACTTCCCTTATTTAGCTTTGGACTTAAAGCAAACCTAGAAATGACAATCAAGTGTTGGTTTTTGGTACCCATAGTTTCTTGGGTCCTTCTTGGTTAGTTTTGTTAGATCCCTTAATAATCCAAATCTTTTTAATTCCCATGTTCATATTCTTTTTGAATGGACAATAAGATATAATGGCCTTTCTTTCTACAATAATGACAAGTAATATGAGGGTGTGTCATGAGAGGTGCCTTTTCAAAAATTGTATTGAGATTCTTTTGTTTCTTAATAGGGTCATATCCAATACCCGCTTTATCAAAAACACATCTTTGATTTCCAAGAAGTATGTTGAGATTATCTCTACCTTTTATAAAATTTTCAAGTGTTTTTGTTAAATCATCAACATTGTTTTTTAAAGTAGTTTTCTCATTAGAGATAGTATCAAAATCATTTTTCAAAACAATTTCTTCTTTCTTTAATTCTTCTACATTAATAGATAAATATGCAACAAATTTCTTCAACACATTATTTTTGGCACAAACTTTTCTAAATTCATCTTGTAGTTCATGGAATGCACTTTCAAGTTCTTCATAAAAAGTAGTTACCTCATCTTGAGTAAAGTCTTCATCTTCAAGAGCCATGAGACATAAGTTGGCTACTTCATTTTCAATTCATCACTTCAGCTTTCATCTTCACTTTCTCCCCAAGTTGCTACCATGGCCTTTTTGTTTCTTTTGTAGTCTTTTCCATGATTCTTCAATTTTGGACAATCTATCTTCATATGTCCAGGATTTTTGCACTCATAGCAAATAATAGGCTCTTTCTTGTTATCTTTGTTGTACTCTTTTTTGAAAGGTCTTCTTCCTCCATAATTGTTTTTCTTGAAGTGCTTTTTGAGATTTCTACTAAACATGGCATAGTTTTCATCCTCACTGGAGTTTTCATGTTCTTCTTCATTTGATGAGGCTTTGAATGCAATTCCACTTTTCTTTTTGTTTTCAACATCCTCATGTCCTTTCATGGTGATGTCATAAGGGAATCCATAAGCTCATCAAATCCAAGTGTGGAGAGATTTTTGGCTTCTATAATGGTCGTGACCTTTACTTCCCAATTCTTTGGTAAACACCTAAGAATTTTTCTCACCAACTCACTATTAGTATAAGTTTTGCCAAGAGATTTCAAAGAGTTTACAATTTCAGTAAATCTAGTAAGCATACATGAAATAGATTCATCAGAGTTCATTTTAAACAATTCATAACTATGAACAAGTATATCAATACGAGATTCCTTCACTTGGTTTGTACCTTCATACGCTATCTCAAGTTTGTCCCAAATTTCTTTTGCCGAATCACAACTTGAAATTCTATATAATCCTTAAAGTCTAATCCACAAATAAAGGTGAGTTTGGCTTTAGCATTGGCTTGGAATAATTTATGATCCCTCTCATCACATTCATCTTTAGTTTTAGGTACACTAATATTGTCTACTAATTTAGTATGAATTTTTGGACCTTTGGTGACAATAATCCACATGACATAATCAGTGGCTTGTAGGTATAAGGTCATCTTATCCTTCCAATGACTATAGTTTTTTTCGTCAAACAATGGTGGCCTATTTGTGGCTTGTCCTTCAGCTAAGGTTGCCATGGATCAAAACTCCCAGATGGTTAAATCTAAAACAAGAGTCTAGGCTCTAATACAATTCGTTACCCAAAAGACAACCTAAGAGGGGGGTGAATTAGGTTTTCACAAATAAAAATAATAATACCCTAATAAAAATTATGACTAACACAATAGATAAATATAGTTAATGAAATAAAAATAATTAAAACAAATGTTCTAACAACTATGTCAATTAATGATTTTAGCATAATAAAAATATGAAATATAGCTGTGGCAATTTAAATAAAACAAAGAGATAAGGGAGAGAGAGGCAAACAAATTTATAGTGATTCGGCTTCAACTCGGCCTACGTCCACTCCTCAAGCTTCACTTGAGATTTTCCACTATTCTCTAGCTTCACAGGGTGCTAGCAACCTTTTCACAGATGAAGCAATCCTCCACGGATTTTACATAGACTTTCTAAGTCCAAAAAACACTAAGAGTACTACACTCTTATAAGATTGAAAAGAAGGTGTTTTTGCTTTCACAGAAAGCTACAAGAATTATCTCTCAAAGATAGATATAAAAATGAGACTCTGATTTTTCTGTAATCCTCACACAGGAAAGATGGGCTTAAAGCTATACAACTTAATGTATAATTTTTGAGAGAGGATGTAAACAAAAATTGAAGAACACTTCTCAGAAAATTTTTCAGAGAATAGATGAGAGTGATTTTAGATCAAAGAATATTTTCTGGTATCTATAACTTGTTTATAGTTTTTTTGTAACTTGTTCACATCAGAGGCTTTGGTATATATAATGAAACTTATAGCCGTTGTATTCATTTAAATATCTTCCACTTCATCATTACTAATTTGAATATCTTCTACTCTATCATTACTAATTTGAATATCTTCCACTTGAACCTTTTGGCCTGCTACTGTGCTGGGCTATTTGAACCTTTGTTTTGGACTGTTTGAACCTCTCATTTAATCAAACATTTAGGATAAAAGTTTTAGGTAAGAAATAATGGGACAAAATAAATTTTGATTCTATTTTTCTTTTTCAAATAAATTAAAACATAAAATCATCAAAATGAATGTTGATTCTATTTTTCTCTTTCGAATAAATCATCAAAATAAATTTTGATTCTATTTTTCTCTTCCAAATAAATTAAAAATATAATTAAATAAATCATCAAAATAAATAAGTGTAACACGGGTTACCACCAATTGAAAGTAATGGAGGAGGACATCCCAAAGATGGCATTTCATACGCGGTATGGCCATTACGAGTTTCTAGGGATACCCTTTGGGCTAACCAATGCACCAATCATGTTTATAGACTTGATGAACCGGATATTTCGTGAGTTCCTAAACCGTTTTGTGGTCATCTTTGTGGACGACATCTTGATTTACTCACCTTCTGAGGAGGAGCACGAGGAGCAGTTGCGGGTGGTACTTAAGTTACTTAGAGCCCACAAATTGTATGCTAAATTTGGAAAGTGTGAATTCTGGCTGAGACAGTTTAAGTTCTTAGGCCATGTGGTGTCTGGGAAAGGGGTGACTGTAGATTCATCCAAGATAGAGGCAGTGCAAGACTGGGAACAACCTAAAATGTTTTTGAGATCCATAGTTTCTTGGGGTTGGCCAGGTATTACCGTCGGTTCATGAAAGATTTCTCTAGATTAGCCTCACCATTGACTAGATTGACGAGGAAGAGAGTTAAGTTTTTGTGAAATGAGACTTGTGAAAAGTCTTTTCCAGAGCTTAAGATGAAACTTACCACTGCTCCAGTATTGATTATCCCAGAGAGGGGTTTGGGCTATTCAGTGTATTGCGATGCCTTACGGGAAGGCTTGGATTGTGTTTTGATGCAAGAAGGAAAGGTAGTAGCCTATGGCTCGCGGTAGTTGAAAACACGTGAGAGGAACTACCCTACTTATGACCTAGATTTAGCAGCGGTGATTTTTGCCTTGAAGATCTGGAGGCATTATCTGTATGGTGAGAAGTTTGAGGTATTTTCTGATCACAAGAGTCTAAAATATATTTACATAGAAAGACTTGAATCTGAGGCAGAAGAGATGGATGAAGTTTATAGAGGATTATGATTTCGAGCTACACTATCTGGAGAAGGCCAATGTTGTGGCCGATGCATTTGAGTAGAAAATCTATTAGCAACGTAACTTGTATTGCCATCCGGGAATGGGAGATGTTGGGCGCTATTGGAGAGTTTGACTTGCATCTTGGCAAGTCTGTTAAGTCTACGACCTTGTTTTTGGTAATTGCACAACCTACACTTGTGAACCGAGTGTTAGAAGCACAGAAGGGCGACCGGAAAGTAGAATCCCTCCGGGAAAAGATTTCCAGTGGGAAGGTAGAAAGAGGGTTGAACGTGTACTCCGACTCGACTGTTAGATACCTTGACCATCTCTTCGTACTGGAATCTTGTCAAGAGGAAGTACTCCGAGTGTTTCACCATTCACGCCTTGCGGTGCATCCAGGAGGCACAAAGATGTATCACGACCTTTATCGCCAGTTTTGGTGGAGGGAAATAAAGAAAGATGTGGCTGTGTTTGTGTCAAAATGCTTTATTTGTTAACAAGTGAAGACCGAGCATCAGAGACCAGCAGGTTTGTTACAACTCTTGCCTATAGCCGAGTGGAAGTGGGAGCATGTCACGATGGATTTTGTTGTGGGCCTTCCAAAGACTCAATGGGGTAGTGATGCCATTTGGGTAGTAGTTGACTGGTTGACGAAGTCAGCACACTTTATTCTTATGCGTGTGAGTGACTCGGTAGATCATCTTGTCAACCTTTACATTAGGGACATAGTGAGGTTGCACGGGGTCCTAGTGATGATTGTTTCGGATAGAGATCCTCATTTCACGACTTAATTGTAGCAGAGCTTACAGAGTGCCTTGGACATGAAGTTGACTTTTAGCACAGCATATCATTCTCAAACTGACGAGTAGTCAGAGCGTAGCATTCAGATTTTAGAGGATATGCTTCGGGGTTGTGTTCATGACTTTAAGGGTTAGTGGGAGAGGCACTTGCCCTTAGTGGAGTTTGCCTATAATAATAGCTTCCAATCGAGCATTGGCATGGCACGGTTTGAGGCCTTGTATGGCCGACCGTGTAGGTCTCCTGTGTGTTGGGCCGAGGTGGGTGATGCACTAATGTTGGGCTCGGAGTTAGTCCGAGAAACAACTAAGAATGTTGCACTTATTCGTAAGAGGTTGGCTACTGCCCAAAGTCACTAGAAAAGTTATGTCGACCGTAGGAGGAGACTATTGTCTTTTGAGGTAGAAGATCATGTCTTTTTGAAGATATCACCTAAGAGGGGTTTGATGAGGTTTGGAAAGAGTGAGAAATTGTCCTCTCGATTCATTAGGCCTTTTGAGATCCTTGAGCGGATTGGGGAGGTAGCTTATCGTTTGGCCTTGCCGCCACAACTTTTCGGGGTTCATGATGTGTTTCGTATTAGCATGCTTCGGAAGTATGAGCTGGATCCATTGCACGTGTTGGATTGGACCGACTTAGAGGTAGATGAGAATACCTCGTATGAGAAAAAACCGGTGAGAGTCTTGGATACAAGAGACTAAGTCTTGTGAGGCAAGACAATTCCCTTGGTTAAGGTATTGTGGAAACATCACGGGGTTGAGAAAGCAACTTGGGAACGCGAGTTGGAAGTCCGTGGGAAATATTTGGACTTTTTTGTTGATGTTTGAGCTTATAATAGAATTTTGTTATGTTAATGAAATATGAAAACACTGTATATGTTTTGGATATATATGAGAACATTGTATATGTTGTGTATGTTTTGGAAGTATGAATTTAATATAAACATTGTAAATGTTTTGGGAAATGTGGGTTTTACTTTCAATATTGAAACTTATGTATCAAGTTGATGAAAATGGATAACCGGAGAATGGATCATGGTATCGAAATTGATTATCTATCGTTATTATGTTTGGTTTAAACATAACTGTAAAACTTGATTTGAAAATTCGGGGACGAAATTCTTTAAAGAGGGAGGTTATAGCGATCCGATTTTGACCTGACCCATTTGATATTCCAGACTCGGGTATTATGGTTTCCATATGTTGTTCATATCTTTTCCCCTTTATTCCTACTTGTGTTTGGCTATTGAGTTGGTTGGAGCATGTTTGGAACAGGTTGGTTGCTTAGTTTTCAAATCCTTGTTGCCTATATTTCTGCTCTTCTGCTCAAGCGGCACTTCTTGCGCTCAAGCGAGCTTTGCAAACTCTCAGTATTTTAGCAGGTTTGCAAAAATACTGGGAGAGTGTATTCTACGCTCGAGTGGCTCTTTCTGCGCTCAAGCAAGCTCAGCTCAAGCGGTCATTCTTGAGCTCGAGCGATGGTCTGTTGCCTACAAAACTATTGGAAGTGTGCATTCTACGCTCGAACGTTACTTCTTACGTTCGAGCGGAACAACTAATTGTGTCTGACGCTCGAGCGTCAACTCTTGTGCCCGAGCGGACTGTGCATATATTAGTTCACAAAAATGACATTTTCATCACTTTTTCAGATCTATTTCCCTCCAAACCCTAAAGTTGAGACCCTCTCTCTCCAAAACTTACCTTCTCTCTACTTTTTCATCTAGATCTAGTGATTTCACCACCCTTGTGCCTTTGTTAAAAAGGTAGAACATGTCGCGGGTTCTCTTTTCATCCGAACAAAAGTGAGTTTCGGTGTCTTTGAAGTTTCCCCTTCACTTTGCTCGTCTTCTAACTTTGAGGTATGGACCTTCTATACTCTTCTATGAGTTTTAACTTGGTTATTTGTTGATGAGTAAGAAATATTGAGACTTGTGATTTTGAACAAACCTAGGGTTTGGATTGAAATCAAAAGAGGGCTTTTCGAATTAACATATTGAAAATGGTTATGGGAGTAGATATGAACTTGTGTTGTGTTAAAATGGTTGATTTTGGTGCTTGGAATGAGATTGAGAAAGAGGGGTTTGCCCTAAAATGTTTTGAATAATTATTTTGTATGAATAATGAAATTGTTATTGGGAATATGAAATTGGATGAATGTTCATGTAAATGGTGGAATTAGGTATATATTATTTCGTACCTATGGAAATTTAGACAATTTGTCTGTCATAAAGATTGTATATCTGTTTAGAAATATCTGTTTTGGGCTATCGGTGGAGAATAGCAAGATTGTTGTAGAAATTGGATGTGGATTAAGAAAATTGAAACAAGTCTCTTAGCCATTATCATTGAATGTGATTATGATTTATATACATGATACATGTATGATGTTTGGGAGGAGAAAATGGATGGACTCCATTAAATTAAGTTGGCCTGTGTGTCCACGTTGAAAATCCTGAAAACCACACATATACATGGGTGCCGATTCCCGCGGACGAAATTTCCGTAAAATGGCAAGTGAATGTATTTTGTACGATAATTATGTTGGTTGGAGGCCTATGGGGTGTATCCTCTGTTTGGCTGGGTATAACTATTAGACTGAGATGTAAGTTTGACATAACATGGTTTTGGAAAAGATTGTAAAAGATTTGTCATTTAGGAATTGAACATGTGCATCATACTTATATCCTTGTTAATATTCATATATTGTGTTAGTCTGCTTCTATTAGGCTTTGGCTCATCCTACTTAGGAAACCATTTTCAGGTATTGGTGACATGCCTTCTCCAAGGACGTAGCTTGGGAGGACCTGGGAGCTGAAAGCTCTATTTTGTTGTTTTGTATTTAATATTTGTACAAGCCTAGGGCTATATATGTATGGAGATTAAGACTCTATCTTCTGTGTAACCAAGCATAGTCTTGGAAAGATGTAAGCCTATGGGGCATTTATTTTGTTGATCATTAAGATGGTATCACATGCTATAGATTCAAGGTGGAGCTTATGAATATATATCGCTTGTGTCTTTTTGAAAATTAACTCTGATTAATTAATGATAATTACTTTGTTTACGGCACTGTGTATATGTTGTTGGGGGCCGATTTATGGCATTTATTTCAGGGCGTTACATTTACTGTATGTCGTTGATGTGAAGTCATAAAAACTCTGCTTTGTTGTAGTGTAAAAAATAAATAAAAATAAAAAATTATATTAATCAAATGATAATCCCGTGATCAGATCATGTTTTTTCTAAAAGTAAATAAAAAAATTAATTGGATTATTAACCGTTGATGTGTTATATTAGGATATTTGTAAGATGTGTCATACAAATATCTTCAGATCATGTGATATCCTTAGATCATGTGGTCTTGAAAATTAGGTTAGACTTGGAAAATTAGGTTCATATTACTAACAGGTTTTGAGTATGATTAAGGATCGGAAAGAAATCCAATATAAAGTTTTAGTATGAAAGCAATTGAACAATTACGGTTGGTCCAGAACCTTTGGAAAAAATTACCCCAAAAAAATAAAAAATTACTCAAAGTTTGACATTTGTAACAATTTTTAATTGTACCAATTTAAATATAATATTTTGATTTTTTTAATTTTAAATAATTCATGAATTTTTTATTGATAAATCTCATTTGGATGTGTTTTAATCTAATAAGTTCACCAAGGAAAATTATAACCTAATTAGTCCCATGTATTTATACTATTACTAGAATATCACCCGTGCTATGCACGGGATAAAATAATATATTATTTATTGAAAATATGATAATTATATATAATTTTTTTTATCTTTTATCTCTCGTAAATAAAATTTTATATATAAGTTTAACGGTTTTGTTTCAAATATTCCTTTAATATAATATATAGTATAGATAGATTAAAATTGTTGTATTGACAATTAATAATTAAAATTATGCTTTTTTATTTAAAAAAATGACATAGTTCTAATATTTCTCTATTTTACAATAAAAATATATGAATTTTTAAAAATTATCATATTGGTTTTTGAAAGGGAAAAAATTAAAAACTTAATGAGTAAGAAAGAATCATCGTAACATGTAAAATTGCTAAAATCACTGTTAAACTAGCAAATCATTCAAACTAAAAATGGTTTAGCTTAATCAGTTAGATCAAAAGACCAACCAGTTTACACAAAAATTAATTAATTAAAATTTTTAAATTTTATGTTATTAAAATTTAAACTGTCACTAACTATGGAAAGTAATCTATTAATTTAAATTTAAAATAGATACAATATATATTTAAAATTATAATAATCTATCTCTTAATTTCTAAGTTTTAAATAAAAATTTAAAATTATCATAATTATCTCATAATTTTTGTATTAAAAAGCAGTAAGAGTGACATTGAGCGTTCTCATTATTCTTCTGCTTGGTGCTATGTTGGTTTCTCACCAACTTTTGGGGATTCTGCTAGCATATGATTGAGCGTTCTCCTTAGTGCCAACCTAGTTGGGATTGGGGTAGTTTCTCTTTGATGCTCTTTGCACTTCCACCTCTTTATTGATATATTCTCATATGAAATGTATGTTTTTTTTATCAATAAAGTTTCTTTTTGTTGATAAAAAAAAATGACATTGAGATTATCGATATATTTATATATTTTATGAAAGAATACTTTTAAGGAGATATATTATGAGAGTTTAAAAATCTCGTACAAAATTATTTTTAAAATCAAAACCTTTATGTGGAATTGTAAAATAAAAGTTAAATGGAAACTAACCAATCGAAATTTTCTTAATTGTTTAAAATTAAGAAAATCAAAAAACTTAGTATGAGATATTGATCATAAAGCTTTTCACTAAAAATCTCATTTTGCTTATATAAATAGAAAGATAAGATTCACTTTGTGTAAGTGAAGCAATTCACTTTTTCCTTCTTTTCTCGATGTGGAATTATAAAATAAAAGTTAAATGGAAGCTAGCCAATGGGGATTTTTTTAATTGTTTAAAACTTAATAATTATTTGAGCAAAAAGTTTATTTCGAATCAAGCAATCTTAGCCGTTTAATCTTTAATTAGGTCAATCCTTAATTTATTTCGAATGAAACAAATTTAACTAATATATTTTAATAAAACTGCTAAAATTGCAGTTAAACCAGCAAATCAGTCAAGCCGAAAACAGTTCACCCTATCAGCTAGGTTAAATGACCAACCAACTTATACAAAAATTAATTAATTAAAACTTTTAAATTTTATTTTAATTTTAAAATTTAAATTGTCTTGAACTAAAATATACATAACACTACAATATTAAATGGGAGCATAAATGTTTATATAGTGAAACAACTCATTTTTTTCTCCTTTTTCCTGATGTGTGATTGTAAAATAAAAGTTAACAGTTGTTTGGACGAAAAGTCTATTTCTAATCAACCAATCTCAGTCCATGGTTATCAGAATCCCGATCAGGATCTTACGATCCTACGATCTTACGATCCATTTGAGTACAATCGATCCGGATCGTGTAAAAAACTCCTTATAGGTAGGATCTTTCGATCCTGGTAGTGGGATCTTATAGGATCGTAGAATCCCGATCCGAATCCAATCCTATCCGATCCAATTTACAAGCCTTGTTTTGTATTATATGACATATTTTATTGTAAATTTTATGTTTGTTGTCTAAATACCAATTTATGTGGTCAAAATAAATAATAAAAATTAAGTAGTATTGAATCAAATAGACCAAGAAAAACAAATTAGGAAACAAACATTCAAATATTGCGGTAATTTAAGAAAATTAAGTAGTCGGAAAAACAAATTTAGCTTTAACGGAGTCTAAGGAGGGTAAGATGATTGCAACTTTATTCCAATTTTTGGAGAGATTATTTTTGTGACTTGAATCCGCTCCACCAAGGATGCTAACGACAAACCTTATCATTCGTCTAAGCAACTCTTTTGAGTTCTTAATCTATTTTCATATCCAACTTTGTTAAATATTTTTTCTTTACTTTTTATGCATTATTGTAGATTGTAAAGTATTTTGTTATAGAATTCTTCTTCTTCTTCTTCTTCACCTTCTTTTTTGATGAAATACAAAACTTTTACCATCGAGTTTTCTATTGTATAATATTATATGTACATTTTACATGGAGTATTGTATTTTTCACAATATATTCACTTTTTTTTAATAGAATATAGGCAAGGTTGTTAAAATCGGGATCCTACGTTGGATCGTTGGAGGTGTTTATAGGATCGGATCGTAGAATCGGATCGAGGATCGTAAGATCCTACCGAAAAAGACAAATTACATAATAATTTAATTTAAATAAATATCTCTTATAAAGTATACACAAAATGAGCCTATATTCTATTAAAAAAAAGTGAATATATTGTGAAAAATACAATACTCCATGTAAAATGTACATATAATATTATACAATAGAAAACTCGATGGTAAAAGTTTTGTATTTCATCAAAAAAGAAGGTGAAGAAGAAGAAGAAGAAGAATTCTATAACAAAATACTTTACAATCTACAATAATGCATAAAAAGTAAAGAAAAAATATTTAACAAAGTTGGATATGAAAATAGATTAAGAACTCAAAAGGGTTGCTTAGTCGAATGATAAGGTTTGTCGTTAGCATCCTTGGTGGAGCGGATTCAAGTCACAAAAATAATCTCTCCAAAAATTGGAATAAAGTTGCAATCATCTTACCCTCCTTAGACTCCGCTAAAGCTAAATTTGTTTTTCCGACTACTTAATTTTCTTAAATTACCGCAATATTTGAATGTTTGTTTCCTAATTTGTTTTTCTTAGTCTATTTGATTCAATACTAAATTTTTATTATTTATTTTGACCACATAAATTGGTATTTAGACAACAAACATAAAATTTACAATAAAATATGTCATATAATACAAAACAAGGCTTGTAAATTGGATCGGATAGGATCGGATTCGGATCGGGATTCTACGATCCTATAAGATCCCACTACCAGGATCGAAAGATCCTACCTATAAGGAGTTTTTTACACGATCCGGATCGATTGTACTCAAATGGATCGTAAGATCGTAGGATCGTAAGATTCGGATCGGGATTCTGATAACCATGAATATAGGCTCATTTTGTGTATACTTTATAAGAGATATTTATTTAAATTAAATTATTATGTAATTTGTCTTTTTCGGTAGGATCTTACGATCCTCGATTCGATTCTACGATCCGATCCTATAAACACCTCCAACGATCCAACGTAGGATCCCGATTTTAACAACCTTGTCTCAGTCGTTCAATTTTTAATAAGGTCAATCTTAGTTTATTTCAAATCAAACAAATTGAAACAATATATTTTGATAAAACAGCTAAAACCGCGGTTAAACCAGTGAATCAGTCAAACAAAAACAATTCAGCCTAATCGACTAAATCAAAAGACCAATCAATTTACAACAAAATTAATTAATCAAAACTTTTAAATTTTATTTTAAAATTTAAACCATCTTGAGCTGAAACATGCACAATACTATAATATTAAATGAGAGTATAAAATTCACTTTATATAAGTGAAACAACTCACTTTTTCTTTCTTTTCTTGATGTAAGATTGTAATTATTTTTAAAATTAAATATTATGAGAGTTTCAAAATCTCATACAAAATTATTTTTAAAATCAAAACTCTATGTGAGATCGTAAAATAAAAAATTAAATGGAAGTTAACCAATGGAGATTTTCTTAATTGTTTAAAATTAAGAAAATCAAAAAAATGAGTATGAAATATTGATCATAAGGGTTCTCACTAAAAATCTCCTTTTACTTATATAAATGAGAGCATAAGATTCACTTTATATAAGTGAAATAATTCATTTTTTCTTTTTTCTGATGTGGGATTGTAAAATAAAAGGTAAATGAAAGTTAGCCAATGAGAATTTTCTTAATTGTTTAAAATTAAGAAAATTCAATAATTTTAGAATAAGGGTTTGGAGCTCCTAGAATGTTTCATCCTAAAAATTCTCTTTTCTTTATATAATATATATATAGATAAATAGCGAAACAAACTTTGCTTCTTCTTCTTCTTCTTCTTCTTCTTCTTCCCTCGATGTGGGATTATAAAATAAATCATAAACTAATTAGAGTTTTATTTTTATATGGTTAAATGGAAGTTAGCCAATGGAAAAAATTTTAATTGTTTAAAATTAATAAAATTAGTATGAGAAATCGCGATTAAACTGGCGAATCGGTCAAACCCAAAATGGTTCAGCCTAATTAGTTAGGTCAAATAACCAATCAACTTATACAAAAATTAATTAATTAAAATTCACTTTATATAAGATTCATTATCTTGAATTGAAGTATACGCAATACTACACTATTAAGATTCACTTTATATAAGTGAAATAACTCTTTTTTTTTTTTTCTTTTTCTTTTTTTCTTTTTCCGATGTGGGATTATAAAATAAAATTTAACAATTATTTGGACGGAAAGTTTATTTCTAATCAAGCAATCTCACTCTTTCAATCTTTAATCAGATTAATCTTTAGTTTATTTCGAATCAAACAAACTAATCAATATATTTTGATAAAACCACTAAAATAGCGGTTAAACCAACGAATCAGTCAAATCAAAAATAATTTAGCCTAATCAGCTAGTTCATAATTAATTAATTAAAACTTTTAAAATTTAAACTATATTGAATTGAAATATGTACACTACAATATTAAATGGGATGGTGTATAAGATTTACTTTATATAAGTAAAGCAACTCATTTTTTTCTTCTTCTTTTCGCGATGTGGGATTATCAAATAAAAGTTAGCCAATAGTGATTTTCTTAATTGTTTAAAATTAAAAAAATAAAGAAAATTAGTATGAGATATTGAAACTCTGATAAGACTCCTCACTAAATGGGATAGGAGTTTAAGATTCACTTTATATGAGTAAAACAACTCATTTTTTTCTTTCTTTTCTTGATGTGAAATTATCAAATAAAAGCTAGCCAATAGAGATTTTCTTAATTGTTTAAAATTAATAACATCAAGAAAAATTAGCATGAGATATTGAAACTCTCACAAAACTCCTCACTAAAAACCCTATTTTCCTTAATAATAGATTGATAGATAGATAATATATATATATATATATATATATATTTATATTTGTTTTAGATATTTTTTTATACACAAATTATTTTTTTAGAGTTTTTATAAAAATAATTTAACAATCTCATCACTAACATAGTATATAGAAGAAATTGAAAAGGGCACTGCAGTAACTATGAGAGAAGTAAAAAAAGCTTCTAGGTTGGGAGAAGTCAACAAATGCTGAGGTTATTTTTTTTTTAAATCAAAAAATAAAAAATTAAGATTGTGATATTGGAGCTCCCACAAGACTTGTGGGTTAAAAATCACATTTTCCTTATATAATATATAGATTCCATGAGATCCTTTTTTCCTAATTTATATTATTTGTTGGACTATTATACCCTTATATCTATTGTTGATATGTATTACATAGAAAGATGATATACACATTTCCTTTTTGTTACTACCTCTATTTTGGTAGTTACCATTATTCACGTTTTTCTTTTTGATCAGTTTCATTCACATTTGTCGTATTATTTCATTGTACTAAGGTTTCGAAACTCTCTAATTAATAGGGTTTAGAAACTTTAGTTTACACATGATGGTGAAATAATATTTTGTTCTTCCATTGTTATGGTGAAACTTTGTATTCCTCTCTTGTCACTTTGTGTTCGAAGTTCTATATTTGTCCATTGTTGCTTTGTATTCGAAACTCTATATTTCTCTATTATTGTAAGTCAAAGCTCTATTTATGTCCAGTCAATTTTGTTACAAGCATATTCTTCAAAGGCAGGTTTGGTTTGATTTGGATTGGTGGAATTGTGAAATTGTATAAATTGTCAATGATAGTGATAATGATAAAGATGATGATGAAGATGAGGATATGGGTGATATTTTTTATTTTTAAAGTGATTGATTTTTTTTTTTTAGATTTCTAATTCTATTGCTGCTATTGTTTCTATTTTTTTGTCAATCAGTGTGAATGTTCACATTTCATATTATTTGAAAGTCTGAAAGATAAGTGTTGGAATATAGATATGGACATAATTATATATTTTGTAATATGTGAATGTTCACATATCATTGGTTATTTGTTACTATACTGGTTGTTTGAATAATCATTTTTGTTACCATTAAACAATTGAAATAGTCATTTTTTTCTTTCAATTTTGTTTCACCTTGCAGTGTGAATGTTTACATTGGTATGAATTTAATTTTTCTAAGGTTAGTTGTATGTTAATTATAAATTGTGAACATTCACATTGTATTTTGATGAGTTTTTTTTTTTTTTTTTTTTGAAGTTTTTCGAAAGTTAGTTGTATTTTTTTTTTCCTTTGTTTCTTGGTTGAACAATCATTTTTGTTACCACTGAACAATCAAAATAGTCGATTTTTACTTTTTTTGATTTTATTTTATGGTTTCACGTTGTAATGTGAATATTCACATTGATATGAGTTTATTTTTTAAAACTAGTTGTCTATTAATTGTAAACTGTAAACATTCACATTGTATTTTTGTATAAGTTTTATTTTTTCGAAAGTTAATTGTATATTTGTTGTTTTTGTTACTATGCTTGTTAGTAAAACGATCATTTTTGTTATCATTGAACAATTGAAATAGCCGATTTTTACTTTTTTCAATTTTGTTTTATGTTTTCACGTTGCAGTGTAAATGTTTACATTGGTATGAGTTATTTTTTTAAGGCTAGTTGTATGTTAATTATAAATTGTGAATATTTACATTGTATTTTTGTATGAATTTTATTTTTCAAAAGTTAGTTATATATTTGTTATTTATTGTGAACATTCACATTGTACTTTAGTATGTATTTTATTTTTTCAAAAGTTAGCTGTATGTTTGTTGTTTACTATGAACATTCACATTGTATTTTATGTTGCGTTATTTTTAAAATTTTCCAATTATAAAAAGGTTCAAATTTCATAATTTGAGATTTTCTCCATGGAATGAGAGATTTTCTCGTTAGAATAAGGGAGAGATTTCTCCATGGAATAAATGAAAGATTTTCTCTTTATAATGAATGAGAGATTTTCCATAAAATAAGAAACTATTGTTATGTATTAGTTTCAAAATAGAAACATGTGCAAAAAATTAAAAATGATGATTTGGTCATATTACATTAAAAAGAACTTAATGGAATATTAAAAAAAAAATATGGGTTAGATAGAATAAAACACTTAGAAAGAGGATTTATCAAAAAATGATCCATCATTCATCTATTTTCATTAATAAAACTGATAGAAAAGAATATTTTAGTTGCATGTTTACATTTTTGATTGTCATCTAAATTTTTAAGTTTTAGATAAGTTTGTACTTAATATTTGCAACATTGATATTACTTGGTTTGTATTAATTAAATGCACATTTTAAATGCTTTTGAATGTGAATGAATGGATGGAAACATCAATTTGAAAATTACCAGTACCTATTTTTTCATTGCCCTTATTCAATTCTACAGCATAAATAATTCAATGCTACTGACATAACTAATTCAATTTTACATCATTTTCTCACCTTTGAGCTATCAAAATTATTTAAAGAAACATTTGAAGGATAAATATATAGAAAAGAAGCTAAGGTAGTAGTCTCTAATGAAATATCTACCATGGAGCAACATTGTATATCTAAGCAATAGTGGTTTGACATCAAATGATGAAGCTGCGGTGATGTCAAAACAAGCCCTGTTGAGGTTGAAGTAGCTTCCCAAGCCTTGTTGAGATCAGTTCTTTGGTAATCAAATACTTCATTATTTTGTTGAGTCGTAGTATTTCCTCGCAACATTCTAATGCCTTCCAATTCAACTGCTACATCTTTCATTGTAGGCCTCTTTTTCCCATTCAAGTTCGAGCATCTTTTTGCAAGGTGAGCAACAGCAACGATCTCTTCTCTTCAATCCTCCTTGATAATTTTTTGATCAAGAATCTCAAACAAATGATTATCCTCCATTGATTGGATAAAAAACGTAGCTAAGCTCCTACTTTCTTGGGATTTGTCAGAAGAGATTTCTTTTTGCCCTATTAAAAGCTCAACAATAACAACTCCGAAGCTATAAACATCACTTTTTTCAGTAAATTGGCTTGATTGGAAGTATTCTGGGTCCAAGTAACCAAAAGTGCCTTGTACTCGTGTCGTAAAGTGTGTTTGATCAATAGCAACTGATCTTGATAATCCAAAGTCTGAAACTTTTGCCCTATATTTATCATCTAAAAGTATGTTTGTTGACTTAATATCTCGATGATATATGGGCACAGATGCAGCATAATGTAAGTAGGAAAGAGCTCCTGCTATTTCTGTGGCAATCCGCAAGCGCGTTTCCCAGGGTAATGGAAAATCCTCATTTGCATCATGAATATGCTCAAAAAGCGTTCCATTTGAGATGAGCTCATAAACTACAAGGGGAACTTCGGTCTCTAGACAACACCCCAGAAGCTTAACCACATTCCTATGGTTGATTTGTGAAAGAATGACAACCTCATTAATAAACTGTCCAAAATTTCCTTCATCAACTATCTTAGACTTTTTAATAGCTACGATGCTTCCATCTGACAACATCCCTTTGTAGACAGTACCTTGGCCTCCTTGGCCAAGGATACGGTCCTCATTATAATGATCAGTGGCCTTCTCTAACTCCTTCGAACTGAACAATTTAGTTTTCTCAACACTACCATCACATGAAGATGAAGACAACTTTCTTTCAATAATAACCCACCATTCCGTATGAAGAATTTTTCTTTTTGCTTCTTGTAGTTTCTTTTTTTTTTGTATTTTGTATAGCCACCAATTCCAGAGATCATGCCTACATAATTCAAAATACAACAATATATTTGTGGGGGCTGTTAGTATGTGCACATGATTAAATTGTGCACATTATATACACCTTACTTTTAAACCATTGGATATATATAAATTAATCTGAACCATTAAATAATTTTATTAGAAAAATTGAATACCTTTTCAACGGGTTAATTTTTTTTTTCTTTACTGATTGTTCTCATCCCAGAAACCCTCATGTTGTTTTGCGAAAACCCTCTGCTATTGCTCTGCTTGATGCTATTACTGCTGAAGCTTTTATGCGGGGTCATTTTGGATACAATGATCTCATTTGCAAATGGTATGTAGATTTAGTTGTTTGATGTCAGTCCATTGTATTGAATCGACAACAGTGCAGCAAAATGTGGGAATCCATCTCAACCCCACATCTGCAAAAAAAAAAATAAATAAAACAAATCAGTCCCCATCGGAAGGATCCTCCTTCGAGCTAATAGATTTTTTGACACAATTCTCTCTTTTAGTGCCGGCCAACAAAAACACTTCACTTTTGGAGGGGCAACATTTCTCCAAAGTTTCGAGCAATTGCGGTTTATACTTCAAATCGAAAGGTAAAAGCCAGCCAGAAAGGTCATTGACTCAGTAGTACTCTCAAAAAATTGAAAGGAAAAGGCACTATTGTCACAAATTAAATAGATAGGGACAAAGGGAAGTTAATATTTTCTAAACAAAAGCCTCGAATTCTGCATGACATATGAGGTCTGCATCTGAAGCACTCAAAAGCCTCAGGAAGTAAGAATAAGCAACTCATCAACTTGCAGGAAAAGCTTCAGATGATTTCTATCAAATTTTTCTCTTAATCCACTGAAACTTGGGTCCCAATGATGCATCTATGAGCCATCTCAGTTATTGGAAAACTATCTAATGCATATAATTCTTCCCAAGAAACTCATATTTAATAAAGAAGTATGGAAAGTGATGTATGGTTGAAAAAAAAAGTTAAATATCATTGCTGCTGAGTATGAGAAGATAATATAGATAGTGCAAACATGCTACAAGATGAAGGAATAAAGCAAAAACAAGCATATGCTATACATGTGTACCTGATTGTAAACCATGACATAAATACATAGATTAACAAAAAAATGCACACCCGCAAAATATGGTTGACCACACCAACCACGAATGATGGTAGTGCAGCAAAATGTGGGAATCTATTTGGTTTGGGAATGATTTAAATTATAGAGTGAATTGTGGTGGAATTCAATCTGTGTTGCATCGGTCATGTGAGATGATGGATTAGTTCTCGAATGATGAGGATCGAAATTCATTTTTCAACAAGGTAGCTTAGTTAAGTTGGTTTATTTGGAAAGATGGTGACAACTTTGTGTTTAATCATATTATGGTTAAGCCCTCCTCGACTTTACATCGAGCTCGAGTGGCTATGCAGGAATTTGAAGAAGCTGCTAGCCTTAATGGGCAATCCCAAAGGAAATCCACTATTTGGTCCTCTACTGAAGTGGGCAATTGGATCCCTTCTGCTTCTGGAAATTTCAAAGTAAATTTTGATGTGGCTTATAAAAAAGGAACAACATAGGCAGCAGTTGCTGCGGGATTCAGTTGGGAATTTGGTGGATGGTGTTACAAAGAAAATCCACATATCATCTCCACTCCAAGGAGAAGTTGTAGCATGTCGATGGGCCTACATTTTGGCTCAAGAATATAGTCCAGCAACTGTGGTAATTGAGGGGGATAACCAATCTATTATCCATCTGAATGTTTCTGAAAGTGTCCCTTAGTAGGAATGTGGTGCAATCTTCAGTGACATCAAAAGGATAGCAGCTCAGAGGAGTGTCTCTTTTCGATGGAGTCCTAGATCTAATTAGATTGCCAATGCATGTCTTCATGACCGACTGCCATTGGATTGGGTGACAAATCCTCTATCTGTTTTATCAGGTTTGATCAGTATCTCGACATAATCCTATTTGCCTCTCTTGTTTTTCTAAATTTCTTTGATAAAAAAAAAAAAAAAAAAAAAGTGTTATGGTTACGATTCATTAGTAAAAGTTATGATTTGTACTACCTAAAGTCATGATTTGTCATGGTGAATTATAAAAAAAAATGTTACGATTCAAATGTTATGATAATTTGTTGAAAATAATTACATTTGTTATGAGTTGTTGTCATATTGTTATGATTGATAGTGCCTTTGTTATGACACTATGGTGTATATTATGACATTATTATGATTTATTGTAGTATTGTTATGATATTTGAGAAAAGTTATGATTATTTCATGTAACCTGTTGGATGACCAGTTTAGCAGGTCACTTTTTTTGATATGGCATGATATGAACCGTACAATAAGTGCATATCATATGCCCTTTTAGAAGGTACACATTATAGGCTTCCCCTATATTTATAAGTATTAGACGATTGGTTTGATGGGTGAATCAAGAATAAATAATTAAAAGAAAAGAAAGATGCCATTATTACTGTCCGGGGTTTTGTCCGGGGTTTTACACATCTCTTTCTATAAAGACAAGAAGTTTGGGAAGATCAAAATGCAAAATAATGTTTTGTTGTATCTTTTTGTTGTCTTTACTCTTTTTATTTTAAAGGCTAACTTGGCATGTTTACTAGGTTGTGTCATCCTTTGCAAAATGCATAATTTGACAATTATAATTCCTTACAGCCACATTTTTTTTACAACATTTATTACTGTTTATTAATAATAGAAATAAGCCCCATACTATGTGATGATATGAAAGTATTTCCATTATGAACATGCGGTAAGAAATATTGTAAAAAAATGTATAGCCATTGTTGGATATCACCCCATGTGAGGGGTGATTTTCTTTTCCATGTGCTGCAACATTGGCCAACCTACAAAGTCACAAAACATGAGTTGGCCATGTGAATAAATAGCTCGCCATGTGCAAGGCCAGGCCAGCTATGACTCTCCACCATTCCTCCATCTTGATGTGTATAAATGGAAAGGGTGAGAGTAGATTGAGAGAGAGAGAGAGACAGCGCAAGCCAAAGAGAGTGAGAGATGTGAGGCGGAGAGACCATCTCTCTCGGTGTGAGCGAGGGAAACGGGTGAGTGGGTGAGTGAGGAGAGTGTGAGCTCCTCCTCTATTGTAATCTTTCTGTAATCTCTCCATTGTTATAGTGATAACCGGCTACTCTCTTGTGGACGTAGGCATTGAGGCCGAACCACGTTAAATATGGTGTCTCCTTAAGTGTGGGTGTGTTTTTCTACTTGGTATAATTTCTACAAGGTCTTGGACGGGATCCCAGATCCCAACAATTGGTATCAAAGCCTCGTCGGTGGCGTTTCGGAACAAAAATAGTGTGATTTTCGAAACTGCCCAGAAATCAAGTTGCTCGAAATCAGGTTTTGAGCATACCAGGAGCTAGGTCTCAACGAGAGGAGTCCATAAATGCAAAGCAGAGCCCCAGAGGATCTTGGACGCGCCCTCACGCGCCACCTGAAGAAGGCGCGTGAGGCCCAGTCGCTGCACGCACCGCCACGCGCCGTGTAGGCAACCGGCGCGTAGGCCCAGTCTCGGACACGTGCCACACGTGCGGCAGAGGAGGAAGACGAGACGCGTGGCACCCAGTCAGCGACACGTCGCCGCCGCGTCAGCAGCCACGTCAGCAGAGTGGCCACGTGGCCGCCGCGTCAGCAGTCCACGTGGCAGCCAGGTCATCGCCACGTGGCAAACCACGTGTCGCCACGTCAGCATCCAGAGGAGGGATCCAGTGCAACGTGGCAAGGGTGTAGCCGCAGGAGGAAGGATCCAGTGCTTCGCGGCTAAGGTGCAGCCGCAGATCTGAGGCGTACAAAATGTTTTGGCTAGTTCTAAGCCATTCGGAGTCCGTTTTTGGCGATCCAATAGTGCTTTCCGACTATTTGGAGTATTCCGGACACATCTGTACGGTCAGATTTTGGAATTGGAGTTTCTGCAAAAAGAAGGCAGATTAAAGGGACAGACGGCGTTAGGTGCAATGGACGGAATATTCTGTTGGAACACGAAATATTCCCTGAACTTCTGAAAATTGCAATTTAGCCCTGAATTTTCAAAAAATTGTGGTGTGGCCCAACTTTTGGGGAAATTTTTCAGTGAGGTCCCCGGAAGTGCAGCGAAGGTTGGTCCTAGCTAAACAGACCGTTCCGGACGCAACCGCGAGGTAAGAATAGTGAAATTCTGAACGGTTTGGAAAGATTGTCAAAACATGGGAGTTTGTCATCTTCAATACTCAAAGGAAGGTTGGCGGATATTGTGGAACACTGCGGATTCACTGAAGAGGTTAGAATGGGCAGATTCTGACCAGATTGGACAACCAAATACAGATCGAGATAGATCATTGAAGACCAAAGGAGATCAGCTTGATCAAATGGCAAATCAAGGGAGATCAGAATTGGTCAGGGGTGATCAGAGGATTGCAGAGATGATTATCTCCGGAGTTCGTCAGAAGATCTGGTTCAATCAATCAAAATGACCATTCATCGACGGATAGATGATTTGGCAACCAGTTCAGGCTCAGGGAAATGCTGTGGCTGTTGGAGCTACTATATACGAGTAAGTACTGGTGATATGTGGACGTGTAGAACAATAGTTGCAGAGGAGCATACTAAGCGCAGAAGCACAAATGCAGACGTGCAGCAGTGTAAGGGTACGGTAGAGTATCGTATAGAGGCGCAAGAAGAGTGTGCAGCAGCGGGTTGTTGAAAGTTCATAGGAACTGCCAGACAGAGAAATTAAGATGGATAAAACGCAAGAGTGCGCACCAATGAGTGGCAAGTCTTTTTTTCTCTATGGTGGTTTCTTTAGTTCCATGGCAGCAGAGGATAGAGTTGATGTAGATCTCTCAAGCAAGCTCAACGCAAGGAGACCAGAAGCCATGGGTGCGAGCACTATGCAAAATTGCATAGCTGACGATGCTTTGACAGATGGAGCTACTGTCAACCATCAATCTACTGGACAGCAAATCAGGGATTGCAAAGGCACAGATGACGAGCGTATGGAAATGCTAGGAGGTTGTTCAGAAGTGCAGAGGGCAAAGGCTAATAGTTCAGAGGAAAAGCTCCGAGCAAAGAAGACCGAGGACGTTGATGAACAACGAGTTTTCTATTCCTCCAATGACTTGTCCTGCGAGATAAGGCATGACAATCAAGGGCATCCTAGCAGGGGGTGCAGGACATCCAATCAGGGGGTGTCGGATATCTTGGTTACGCAAGTTCAAGCATAGCAGGTGTAGACATCCGAGATAGGAAGCGTGGAAGAGATTTGTGGGAGATAGGAGCAGAAGCTCTCTCCAAATCAGAGAGTGGTGTGAGTTGAGTTGAGTTGAGTTGAGGATGTAGGATTCCCTCCTCCTCTTGTATCTCTGGTGTATTATCTCTAGCTTCAGGGGGTGCAAGCATCTCAGTGAGGAGATGTAGACTATGCTGAAGACATCCGAGATAGGAAGCGTGGAAGAGATCTGTGGGAGATAGGAGCAGAGGTTCTCTCCAAATCAGAGAATGGTGTGAGTTGAGTTGAGGATGTAGGATTCCCTCCTCCTCTTGTATCTCTGGTGTATTATCTCTAGCTTTCAAGGGATGCAGCGTCTCAGTGAGGAGATGCAGACTATGTTGAATTTGGGCGTGACAAGTTAGCAGCAGTGTGTGCTGTGGATCACCTCACATGGGTTGAGGGGGTGATTTGTTGGATATCACCCCATGTGAGGGGTGATTTTCTTCTCCATCTGCTGCAACATTGGCCAACCTACAAAGTCACAGAACATGAGTTGGCCATGTGAATGAATAGCTGGCCATGTGCAAGGCCAGCTATGACTCTCCACCATTCCTCCATCTTGATGTATATAAATGGAAAGGGTGAGAGTAGATTGAGAGAGAGAGAGACAGAGCAAGCCAAAGAGAGTGAGAGATGTGAGGCGGAGAGACCGTCTCTCTCGGTGTGAGCGAGAGAGACGGGTGAGTGGGTGAGTGAGGAGAGTGTAAGCTCCTCCTCTATTGTAATCTTTCTGTAATCTCTCCATTGTTATAGTGATAACCCACTACTCTCCCGTGGACGTAGGCATTGAGGCCAAACCACGTTAAATATAGTGTCTCCTTAAGTGTGGGTATATTTTTCTGCTTGGTATAATTTCTACAAGGTCTTGGGCGGGATCCCAGATCCCAACAGCCATAGCATGAATCAGAATTTGCCTTTTTCATAGATGATTTAAGCAAATAAAAATAAAACATAAATGATTAGGTCATCTTGATAAGCCTCGTTACATGCCCAAAAAATAGAACCGGATAGGTCTAATTGAAGTAATAACAGAGAGGAGTTACTTTCAAAAAAAAAAAAATTATGTGGCTCACTATGTCAAAGTCTCATATTTTTACATTAAAATAAATAAATAAATAAACACGTCTGATACAACTCATTATTAGAATAGAAAATAGTGAGAACACACAGCTCACCATTATTAGTAAAAAAAATATAGGGTAAATTATAAATACATCTTCTGAGATTTGATTAAAATATGAATTGTACCTTGCAATTTTGTAAATTACATTCCACCCCTGAGATTTCTAATTTCATAACAAATCGTCCCTTTTATTAATAAATCATCAAGTCAATTAACCGTTTTTAATGATATTAGAAATATGTTTCAATTAATAATTTAGGTAATTTTATTATTGTATAGAAAAGTAATTATGAATTTTATTTTTTTAATTAATTCTGTTAAATAAAAAAATCTCACAATGGGGTATTTGTAATTTTCCAAACTACAGGGCGATCTGTATTTTAAGCAAACCTTAGGGGGTGCATTTGTAATTTATCTTTTATTAAAATATTTAAGTCATCTCTTTTATATTTTTTCTAATTCTTAACTAATTATATATTATACATATCATTAATTTTAAAAAGTGGATCTATAA
Source organism: Camellia japonica (assembly GCA_030407325.1). Taxonomy (NCBI): domain Eukaryota; kingdom Viridiplantae; phylum Streptophyta; class Magnoliopsida; order Ericales; family Theaceae; genus Camellia; species Camellia japonica. Next base: position 134,971,401 of record JAPPVO010000016.1, on the reverse strand, counting down.
AATTGACTCGCATAATTTTCAAAAAAATATTATGTAAACTAACAAATCGTACAAATTTGTGTCCCTTCCCCAATAATTAAAAAAATATATTAATTCTTAGTCTAAGATATTGAAAAAGTTTAACATTTTCTCCCTCTAAAAAGATATGTGCCTTTTACAGTTTTGTCATTATCGTTCCAACTGACTCAATACAGCATTAACTAAAATATAGACATACATTGACCCCATATAA
>JAPPVO010000016.1:134940607-134971069 GCA_030407325.1 Camellia japonica | reverse complement strand
AAATTGTTGCATATTTATCTATTAATGTAGAAGAATTAAAGAAAGAAGAAATTGTTTTGAAAAATGATTTTGATACTATCTCTAATGAGAAAACTACTTTAAAAAACAATGTTGATGATTTAACAAAAACACTTGAAAATTTTATAAAAGGTAGAGATAATCTCAACATACTTCTTGGAAATCAAAGATGTGTTTTGATAAAGCGGGTATTGGATATGACCCTATTAAGAAACAAAAGAATCTCAATACAATTTTTGAAAAGGCACCTCTCATGACACACCCTCATATTACTTGTCATTATTGTAGAAAGAAAGGCCATTATATCTTATTGTCCATTCAAAAAGAATATGAACATGGGAATTAAAAAGATTTGGATTATTAAGGGATCTAACAAAACTAACCAAGAAGGACCCAAGAAACTATGGGTACCAAAAACCAACACTTGATTGTCATTTGTAGGTTTGCTTTAAGTCCAAAGCTAAATAGGGAAGTGGTACCTTGATAGTGGATGTTCAGGACACATGACCAGAGATAAATCATTCTTTACTAAACTATCATCGAAAGATGGAGGATTTGTTATTTTGGAGACAACAAGAAAGGAAAAATCATCGGTATTGGTAGCATCGGTATTTCTCCTAACCCTTCTATTAAAAATGTTTTACTTGTTAATGGGCTTAAGCATAACCTACTTAGTATTAGTCAATTATGTGATAAAGGTAATTGAGTTATTTTTGATAAATCACATTGCACAATTGAAAGCACAAATGATCATAAAGCTTTATTCGTTGGTAATCGCCATGATAATGTTTATGTTTTTCATCTTAATGATCTCTATGCTAGTAATGTTAAATGTTTATATGTTAATAATGAAAATAGTTAGTTATGATATAGAAGACTTGGTCATGCTCATATGGATTTAATTACTAAACTTTTGAGAAATAATTTGGTCATTGGACTTCCAAAAATTAAATTTGAAAAAGATCATCTTTGTAGTGCTTGTCATAAAGAAAACAAACTAAAATATCATTTAAATCAAAATCTCATATTTCCACAACTAGACCTTTACAACTATTGCATATGGATTTATTTGGTCCCTCAAGGACATTTAGTCTAGGTGGTAAACATTATTGTCTTGTTATTGTTGATAATTATTCAAGATTTACATGGGTTATGTTTTTAGCACACAAAGATGAAACCTTTTCTTCTTTCACAAAACTCTGTCGTAGAATTCAAAATGAAAAAGATTTTCTTATTACTAATATTCGACCCGACCATGGTAGAGAACTTGAAAATGAAAATTTTGAATTGTTTTGTGCTGAGCATGGTATTGGACATAATTTTTCAGCATCTAGAACTCCTCAACAAAATGGTGTAGTAGAAAGGAAGAATAGAACTTTAGAAGAGATGAGTAGAAAATGCTTTGCAAAAATAATCTTCCTAAATATTTTTGGGCCGAAACCGTTTCACCGCATGCTATATTTTAAATCGTGCATTAATTAGACCTATTCTAAAAAAGACTCTTTATGAACTTTGGCATGATAGAAAGCCCAACATTAGTCATTTGCATGTTTTTGGTTATAAATGTTTTGCGCATAATAATGGTAAGGATAACTTAGGTAAATTTGATTCAAAATCTGATGAAGCAATTTTTCTTGGCTATTTCTTAACTAGCAAAGCTTATCGTGTTTTTAATAAAAGAACTCTTGTTGTGGAAGAATCTATACATGTGGCATTTGATGAAACTAACATCTCTACTCAAAAGCAAATTGTTAGTGATAATATAGATTTGGAACCAAATGTGGAAGATTCAAGTATCTACAAAGAAGACAACCAACCATGTAAGTTGAACAAAAAGATTGAACAACCTATTCTTCCACCTCAAGAAGAAGGAGGAAACAATGATGATTTGCTAAGAGAATGGAAGTTTGTTCATAATCACCCTAAGGATTTAATCCTAGGTGACCCTACAAAAGGTATTGAAACTCGCTCTTCACTTAGAAACATTTGTAGTAACTTGGCTTTTCTCTCACAGATTGAGCCTAAAAACTTTCAAGAAGCCGAATTCGATGAACATTGGACGATAGCTATGCATGAAGAGCTTAACCAATTTGAGAGAAACAAAGTGTGGGAACTTGTGCCAAAACCTAAAGATCATACCATTATCGGTACCAAATGGATCTTTCAAAACAAGCTTGATGAATCCGGCACAATTATAAGAAACAAGGCTAGACTTGTTGCACAAGGATACAATCAAGAAGAAGGTATTAATTTCGATGAAACCTTTGCTCCGGTTGCTAGATTAGAAGTCATTCGCATGTTACTTGCATTTGCATGTTTTAGAGATTTCAAACTTTATCAAATGGATGTAAAAAGTGCCTTTCTTAATGGTTTTATAAATGAGGAAGTTTATGTTAAACAGCCCCCAGGTTTTGAAGATCATGTTTTTCCAAATCATGTTTTTAAACTATCAAAAGCTTTATATGGTTTGAAACAAGCACCTCGTGCATGGTATGAATGATTAAGTAAATTTTTGATTGAAAATAATTTTTCTAGAGGAACGATTAACACAACACTTTTTGTTAAAACTAAAAATAATGATTTACTTATTGTATAAATATATGTGGATGACATTATATTTGGTGCTACTAATGAAACCTTATGTAAGGAATTTGCTAAGTGTATGCTAGGTGAGTTTGAGATGAGCATGATGGGGGAGCTAAATTATTTTCTTGGGCTTCAAATCAAACAATGTAAGGAAGGAATTTTTATCAACCAAGCTAAGTACACAAAAGAACTACTCAAAAAGTTTGGTATGTATGACTCAAAAATACTTGGAACACCTATGAGCACATCCATTAAGCTAGACAAGGATGAAAAAGGTAAGTCCATTGATCAAACAAAATATCGAGGTATGATCGGCTCACTTCTTTATTTAACTGCAAGTAGACCCGATATTATGTTTAGTGTTTGTATGTGTGCTAGATATCAATCAAATCCTAAGGAATCACATCTCAGTGCTGTTAAAAGAATTTTTAGATATCTTGTTGGCACTCAAAATTTGGGATTGTTTTATCCTAGAAGTGTTGCATTTGATTTAATTAGTTACTCGGATGCCGACTTTGCCGGATGCAAACTTGATAGAAAAAGCACCAGTGACACTTGTTACTTTCTTGGTAACTCATTAGTATCTTGGTTTAGCAAAAACAAAATTCTGTTGCTTTATCAACAGCCGAAGCTGAATATATAGCTTCTGGAAGTTGTTGTGCCCAAATAATTTGGATAAAACAACAATTGGAGGACTTTGATTTGCATTATGATTATATCCCTATTAAATGTGATAATACTAGTGCCATCAATTTAAGCAAAAATCTGGTTCAACACTCACGAACAAAACATATTGAAATTCGACATCATTTTTTAAAAGATCATGTTCAAAAAGGGGATATTGTACTTGAATTTGCAAACACTGACAAGCAATTGGCGGATATTTTCACAAAACTCCTAAGCGAGGATCGCTTCAATTTTATTCGTGGTGAGCTTCGAATATCGATTTCTACTTAAAAAGTTTTGTTATGACTATGAAACTTGAATTTTTGTTAAAATGATATATGTGTATTGCTACATTGATATGTAAACATTTATATCAGTTGCATGCTCTCAAGTCCTTCATACATTTATTATCCTTAACAGTTTGCTATTCTCAACTGTATAATTTTTTTGGGTTCTGCATTTTGAGGTAAAATTAACTTTGCATACATTGATTTTTTTTAAAACCCTCATGGTTATTTTTTTTGCATTTATACTTCTAACAATACCGACGTCCCATTAAGTATAATTTCTGCTGGTATTATTTTATTTTAATTTATTTTTTATTGCTATTAGCCTTAATATCTTTTACTTTTTATTTTTTTTTGTTGTTTTACTAATAGGCTTCATTTTTATTATTTTTTTCTTCTTTTCTTTTCTTGTCATTAATTTTTTTTTTTTTTTTGTTTTGCCTTGAGGCTTAATTTTGATTTATTTTTTTTTTTCTGCACTTTACTTTCATCTTCAAGTGATTACATTAAACATAAAACAAACACAAATCAAAATATACATATTTACATAAATAAAAAAAAATTCCTTTCATTTTTCCAGCTATTGGCCGACCTCACCTACTCACCTCTTCCACCGCTCTCTTCTTCTTTTTATCACCTTGAAGGTCCTTGAAGGCCCTGCCCCTGTACTTTCGTTGAGAGCGACGACTCCCCGTTGACTATCAAAGGCCAAGAACGACGTTGCTCCAAATCGGGCCATGGAGGTGGTCTTCTGTTTAAGCTCTTTATTTTCGGCCTTCAGTGCGCAAATGTTTGCTCGCATATCCTTGTACATGCTGGAGCAGCGAGAGTTGGCGTTGACCTGTGAAGCTCACTCGTCCTGTTCTACAGTCAGTGAGCCAATTTTGTGACTGCAGTCACCGTCTCCATACAGGACGTCAGTGTGAAATGATTGGCTTCAATGTTTGATTGAGCTGCCATTGCTCAATCGACATCATAGGAAGGTTGGAAGAGTAGGAGCCAGGGCCACTCGGCCCAACAACGCTTATGGGATCATTCAGGTCCGAAAAGAGAGTAAGGGGACGGGACGAGGCTATAAACTAGAAGAGAGAGATGTAATCGACAGGAGGGTCATTTTTGGCAGCCTTTCTACTCTGCTCAGTCTCTCTGTTCTATCTCTCTCACATAGAAGAAGAAAGATATGGAAGTGAATGAGAAAGAAGAAGGAGAAGAGAGTGATTAAGAAGAAGACGAAGGAGAAGAAGACGAGAGGAAGAGAGAGCCGAGGCCGTTGATTGACCTATCTCGCTTTTGTCAGTCGCCTGACACAAAAGCGAGGACGCGTGTCTGACGCAATTTTTGACGGAAAAGAGAGAGGCGCGCAAATCGTATATATATGTGTATATATGTTTTGAATTGTATAGATGCCATTGATCACTATCATTTTCCTCCTCCTCCTCCTCCAGATTCTGACCCATGATTTCCTTTTGATAATGTCACAGGGGAGAAATTATATGATGTTATGTATTATGGTATTATTTTGTTATGATGTTATGTATTATGTTATTATTTTGTTATGATATTACGTATTATGGTATTATTTTGTTATGATGTTATGTATTATGGTATTATTTTCAAATTATGGTATTATTTGAAAACTAATCTGATGATTATGTATTTATAGTTTGATATCTTAGTCTCATATCATGTCTCTAATTAAAGCTTATTTATTACACATGTGCTAACCTATGTATTTGGAAATGAATTCAAGGAGCATGACTTGAGGGGGAGCTTTTCTTACTCCCAAATCAAATCAAAACATCATTGTGTGGCATCATCAAAAAGTGGGAGATTGTTAGACTTATTTATTTTGATGATTTATTTAATTATGTTTTTAATTTATTGGAAGAGAAAAATAAAATCAAAATTTATTTTGATGATTTATTTGAAAGAAAAATAGAATCAATATTTATTTTGATGATTTTATGTTTTTAATTTATTTGAAAGAGAAAAATAGAATCAAAATTTATTTTGTCCCATTATTTCTTATCTAAAACTTTTATCCTAAATGTTGTTAGAATGCATTTAATATTTGATTAAATCAGAGGTTCAAACAGCCCAAAACAAAGGTTCAAACAGCCAAGCATAGCAGCAGGCCAAAAGGTTCAAGTGGAAGATATTCAAATTAGTAATGATGGAGTGGAATATTCAAATTAGTAATGATGAAGTGGAAGATATTCAAATGAATACAACGGCTATAAACGGCTATAAATACAACGGCTATAAACGGCTATAAGTTTCAGTATATATACCAAAGCCTCTAATGTGAACAAGTTACAAAAAAAAAAAAAAAAAACTACAAACAAGTTACAGAAACCATAAAATATTCTTTGATCTAAAATCACTCTCATCTATTCTCTGAAAAATTTTCTGAGAAGTGTTCTTCAATTTTTGTTTACATCCTCTCTCAGAAATTATACATTAAGTTGTATAGCTTTAAGCCTATCTTTCCTGTGTGAGGATTACAGAAAAATCAAAGTCTCAATTTTATATCTATCTTTGAGAGATAATTCTTGTAGCTTTCTGTGAAAGCAAAAACACTTTCTTTTCAATCTTGTAAGAGTGTAGTACTCTTAGTGTTTTTTAGACTTAAAAAGTCTGTGTAAAATCCGTGGAGGATTGCTTCATCTGTGAAAAGGTTGCTAGCACCCTGTGAAGCTAGAGAATAGTGGAAAATCTCAAGTGAAGCTTGAGGAGTGGACGTAGGCTAAGTTGAAGTCAAACCACTATAAATTTGTTTGCCTTTCTGTCACTTATCTCTTTATTTTATTTAAATTGCCATAGCTATATTTCATATTTTTATTGTGCTAAAATCATTAATTGACATAGTTGTTAGAACACTTGTTTTAATTATTTTTATTTCATTAACTATATTTATCTATTGTGTTAGTCATAATTTTTATTAGGGTATTATTATTTTTATTTGTAAAAACCTAATTCACCCCCCTCTTAGGTTGTCTTTTGGGTAACAACCTGATATCAGGTCTATTTTAGAGAAGCAACAAGACCGCTTTAATTGATCAAACAAATCATCTATATGAGGCGTTGGGCTCTTGTTCTTAGCAGTTACCCGGTTCAACTTCCGGTAATCTATACAAAGTCGCAACGCATCATCTTTCTTTTTATCAAAAAGAGCCGGTGCTCCCTAAGGTGAAGTACTAGGGCAGATAAAACCCTTATCTAACAATTTCTAGAGTTGAATCTTCAACTCACTCAACTCAGTAAGTGCAAATCTATATGGTGCCATAAAAATCGGTACTGTACCAGGCACTAAATCAATAGAGAACTCGATCTCTCGGTGAGGTGGTAAACTAGTAAGATCATTCGGAAAACATCCGGGTATTCACAAACTACCTTGGGCAACTCAATTCGGAGTTCATCACACTCAGTGCTCAATAAGTTAGTAAGAAGGCAATTAAGCTCCCTCTGCCCACGCGGATCATACACCGGTGATAAGACTCTATCAACCTGGCACCCCAAGAAATAAAAACAATCACCGCTCAAGGTACATACAATAACCCTCTGACGGTAACAATCTATGACAGCCCAATAGGATGACAACTAGTCCATACCCAATATAACGTCAATTCTAGACATATCAATTAATACAAATGCAAATGGAAGTCAGCGACCGGCAATCTTTATGTCGCAACCCCGACACTCCTGTTTCAAAATAATCTCACCACCAATAGGTGACTCTACATAGAGAGGAAATGCTAATTGAGCCAAATCTAATCCCAAAACCGATGCAAATGCAGACGAGACAAATGAATCCGTATCAATCAACACATTAACAATTAAATTGTAAAACAAGAAGGTACCTTTCACTGCCGAAGGTGCTAGTACTAGATCTAGCATAGTAACAACATACATACGCCCTGTAGGTCTCTGCTCAACCTGCTCACCCCTCGGAGCATAAGCCTGATGTACTTACTAAGCTAAAAAGTCTCCCTAATTGGCCCTTGAAGCTTGTGCTGACTGTGTCGGCTGGTGGCTCTGTGTCTGTCTCGAACCAGACGCACCGAGTGTACCACCCAACTATGGGTAAAACATCTTCATGTGCCCCGCCTGCTCACACTGATAACAAGTGAGCAGTTGGCCTCTCCCTTGACTTTGGCTATGAGAACGATCTGAAGACGATGCAGATCGTTGCCCTCCTCCTCTCTGGGGGCAAGCTGGAGACTTGTGGCTCAACTGGCCACACTTGAAACAAGTGAAATCTCCCTGACCACCTCTTCCAGAACCTGAACTCAGCATTGGAAAAGTGGACCTTGATTGAGCTCCCTGGGACTGTTGTGGGGTAGGACCCCTCTGCCTCTTATTGTCCCTCTGAATGTCCTGACTCCTCCTAAAGCCCCTCATCCTCTCCTCTTCCATCTACATCACAGTCTCCAAATAAGCCGCCGCCTCCACAAGGCGTCCATAGTCCCTAATTATCGACCCAACCACTTTAAACATGAGCCCAGTCCTCAACCTCTTCTCGAACTCTAAGCAACGGCAGTCCTCAGTCGCAACGAGTTCAAAGCTCGACAGACTAGTAAATAAGGCCTCAAACTCAGCCACTGGTGTGCTCAACTGCTTGAGCTGAGAAAACTGATCCATCAACTTCTCCCTAATAGTGGGAGGCAAGAACTTGTCTTGGAAGGCATCAACGAAAGCCTTCTAAGTCACCCTAATGCACCCTCGCGCATATTTCCACCATTGACCTGCATCTCTCTTTAGTTGGAAGGATGCCAAGGTCACCCTCAAACCTCCATCTTCAATGCCAAGCATCTCAAATGTCTTCATTATCTGCTCTAACCACTCATCCGCTTTCAGTGGCTCCTTGGGATCACCCAAAAACTCATCCGGACTCGACCGGTAGAAGTCCCGTTTCAAAAAAGATGGCCCTGCCTCAGCTACTTGGCCTGGACTTGATTCTCAGCCTTGAGAATGTCCATGGATTCCTACAATGCTCCGGCCATTTCGCGGGCTAAGGCGCCCATGGCCTGTTGACCAACTGGTTCGGCCACATTAGGCCTGACCAACACCTTCCTCTAGTGCCGGAATATTATCCGGTATCGACATCTCCTTCCATCCTAATAAAGATAACCAAAGAGATTAGCACATTTACAAATGTGTCGAAGCTAATTCACTGACGTCCAAATATGGTGGACAACAGTAGTTCAATCCACACAAGCACATAGTCACATAACCACCAACGAATTTCGTTCCCGGATAATGACTGTCCCGCGGCGTTGCCAGAGTTCCTGTGACGCCCCAAATTTCTAACATAATAATAATACAACAATCATGGCTCCTTAGAGGAAAACTGGAATAACTTCCCAATACTTGCATTACATGAATCTAAACATATAGAACAGTAAATCAAAAACAAAATAATAAATACCCTCAAGGGTTTATAAGTTTCCAAGGCTTAAGCCTGGTTATACAAAATGGTTATTCAAACTCACAAAAATATAGCCCTTGGCTTACAGACAGAGTCACAGCAGAATGAGAGTTTTGTATTCTCAACACACATATTTTCTCTCCTTTAGTTAGGCGGAATCATCACATCCTTTCTTGCACAAAAATCCCGTAGGGTGAGCATAAAGCCCAGTAGGAAATTCTTAACAAGTATATACATTTTATACAAGTCTCAAGAGATGAAATGCACATGCCATGCTATGTCTTTTTTGAAGATAAATCACATTTTTCATCTTTTGAAAACCATCATACTCAATGATGTCATGCAATTTCAATTGTTCAAAACTTAACAATTTATTTCAAGGGCGGTAAATACGACTCTGGTAATCCCCTAGGTCGGTGTTTGCAAGTAGACTATACAAGTACTACCAAATTGTCATTTTTACCGGCATTAACCGGAAGGCTCGACACCTATCCGCGCGGGTTTTCGGTCTTTCACCCCGGACTCTCAGGCCAACTTATTCAATATCATCTACACCACCTATCAAGACTTACCAACGTATTTACCCTAAAACCATTTCATGAAAACTTGTTTCTCAACATTCTTTTCTCAATGCAAGTTTTGAAATCAACTTTCAAAGTTTAATGTAATCAAATGAATTGATATGCCAATTTCAAAAGATGAATATAAATATTTTTATTCCAATTCATCATCTAAGGAATAACACAATTCCCTCTTCTCAAGTATCCTCAACAATTAGTCATTTCAAGACTATTTTAACGTTTTGAACAATAATTTCCAAAATGAACAACAATTCTCATATTCCATGAAATTCATCATTTATATAAATATAAATAAGAAATTTTCCAAACATCCATTTATTTTGACACACAAAATAAATATAACAATATCATTCATGGATTTTCAATCTCTTTTAAAAATCCCCAATTTCTAGGTTTTCTCACCAAAACTATACAACTCTAATTTTTTGAAAGAAAACTTTCCAAAATCATCTTTTCTTTAATCAATGAAGATCAAAACCCATAAGATCATTTTAAAAGAACAAGAGACAAACCCACTTTCAAAATTGCTTAACTTCTTGAATCAACAATCAATTTTCAAAAGCTATCAAAGGATGATTTCGAAAATCATCTAGATCCTGCAAATATATATATATAACTCAAAGAAAATCCATACCTCAAGTTTGAAGAAGAATAGAGATGAAACCCCAAAATCAACGATGCCTAAACTCGATTTTCACTGCACACAACGAAGCCCTCGAGATGATAACCCACTTTGATGAAGAAACAATGGCAAAACTCAAATGGATCTTGAGAAATCAAGGTTTTTGATCTAGTTTGTGTAGAGAAATGTAAAGAGAACGGAGAGGAAATGTTTTTAGAGAGAGAGATATAGAAAAGTGATCTGAAATATCATATTCACGAACTGATATAACATGGTCCGCTCAAGCATAGAAAGCCTCACTCGAGCGTCGAATACACCTTCCCAGTATTTTTGCAGATAGGTCAAACTTCTGGAACCAAACATTCTTCGCTCGAGCGTATAAAGGGCCGCTCGAGCGGACAAGCAACTTCGAATGCATTTTGCATTTTTGCTTTGGGGGCACTGCCCCTCGACCCCGCCAGGGCACTGCCCTCAGACCCGCCAAGGGGCGCTGCCCTCTGGACCCCCGCAGCTCGATCCCCGACATAGTCAGCGAAGTGGCAAACACATGAAAGATACGATACAACCTGATATAAACATGAGACATTAACTATTCCAAACACAACGCTGCAACCTGATAACCAAAATAAGGGTAATACAGGGAACTAAGATACGTAACACCATTCAAAACCATACCAACCCGAGCCCTGAACACCACAAAGAGACGGGTCAAAACCGGGATCGCTACAGTTCCAATTAAAAACAGCAGTGATCAAGTTCTCTTCTAATAGGACTTTTAGAAACCCGTAGACTCAATCAACATCTTAGGAATTAAATCCCATACCCATATAATCAAATAAACATGTTATCCCAAAACATTACAAACATACGAACATCTCTGTCAAGTGAGATAAACTCATTGTGGTACTAGCCACTTCCTACGTATCCAAAGTATTCAAACCCGATATGCTCTGATACCAAGTTGTAACGCCCTGAAATAAATGCCATAAATCGGCCCCCAACAACATATACACAGTGCCATAAACAAAGTAGTTATCTTTCATTAATCAAAGTTAATTTACACAAGGACACATGCGATATACATTCATAAGCTCCACCTTGAATCTATAGCATGTGATATCATCTTAATGATCAACAAAATAAATGCCCTATTGGCTTACATCTTTCCAAGACTATGCTTGGTTACAATAAAAGATAGAGTCTTAAGCTCCATACATATATAGCCCTAGGCTTGTACAAATATTAAAAACAAAACAACAAAACAGAGCTTTTAGCTCCCAGGTCCTCCCAAGCTATGTCCTTGGAAGAGGTATGTCACCAGTATTGAAAATGGTTTCCCAAGTAGGGTGAGCCAAAGCTTAGTAGAAACAGTCTAACATAATATATGAATATTAACAAGGATATAAGTATAATGCACATATTCAATTCCCAAATGACAAATCTTTTACAATCTTTTCCAAAACCATGTTATGTCAAACTTACATCTCAATCCAATAGTTATACCCACTTCATTTAATCAGCCAAACAGAAGATACACCCAAAAGGCCTCCAACCAACATAATTATCATACAAAATACATTCACTTGCCATTTTACGAAAATTTTGTCTGCGGGAATCGGCACCCATGTATACGTGCGATTTTCGAGACTTTCACCCTGGACACACAGGCCAACGTAGTTTAATGGAGTCCATCCCCTTTCTTCTCCTAAACATCATACATGTACAATGTATATAAATCATAATCATATTCAATGATAATGGCTAAGAGATTTGTTTCAATTTGCCTAATCCACATGCAATTTCTACAACAATCTTGCTATCCTCTACTGATAGTCCAAAATAGATATTTCTAAACAGATATACAATCTTTATAACAGATAAACTGTCCAAATTTTCATAGGTATGAAATAATATATACCTAATTCCACCATTTATATGAACATCCATCCAATTTTATATTCCCAATACCAATTTCATTATTCATACAAAATAATAATTCAAATCATTTTAGGGCAAAACCCTCTTTCCCAATCTCATTCCAAACACCAAAATCAACCATTTGAACACAACACAAGCTCATATTTACTTCCATAACCATTTTCAATACGTTAATTCGAAAACCCCTTTTTTGATTTCAAACCAAACCCTAGGTTTGTTCAAAATCACAATAAGTCTTAATATTTCTTACCCATCAACAAATAACCAAGTTAAAACTCATAGAAGAGTATAGAAAGTCCCTACTTCAAAGTTAGAAGACGAGCAAAGCAAGGGGAAACTTCAAAGACATTGAAACCCACTTTTGTTCGAATAAAAAGAGAGCCCACGACATGTTCTACCCTTTTAACAAAGGCACAAGGGTGGAGAAATCACTAGATCTAGATGAAAAAGCAGAGAGACGGTAAGTTTTAGAGAGAGAAAGAGGGTCTCAACTTTAGGATTTTGAGGGAAATAGATCTGCAAAAGTGATGAAAAGGTCATTTTCGCGACCTGATATATGCACAGTCCACTCGAGCGCAAGAGTTCATGCTCGAGCATTAGACACAATAAAATGTTCCGCTTGAGCGTAAGAAGTGACGCTCAAGCGTGGAATGCACACTCCCAGTAGTTTTGCAGACAACAGACCATCGCTTGAGCGCAAGAATGACCACGCGAGCGCAGAAAGAGCCACTCGAGCGTAGAATACACTCTCCCAGTATTGTTGCAGACCTACAAAAATACTGAGAGTTTGCAACGCTCGCTCGAGCGTAAGAAGTGTCGCTCGAGCGGAAGTGAAAAAATCTAGGCAACAGGGATTTGAAAACTAAGCAACCAACCTGTTCCAAACATGCTCCAACCAACTCAATAGCCAAACACAAGTAGGAATAAAGGGGAAAAGATATGAACAACATTTGGAAACCATAATACCTGAGTCCGGAATATCAAATGGGTCAGGTCAAAACCAGAATCGCTATAGTAAATGCAAGCCATGATTTCTCACTTTTATGACTTTTTTTTTTTTTAACATATCCTAAATAATTTCTCAACCATGACGTGTTTATTGCGTAGGTCGTAAATTCAAATAATGATGATTTTTTTATGACTTGCAATGTTAGCCATAAATAATAAAACTTTCTATGACGTGCATATGGCATGTTGTTAATACATCAATTGTATACGACACACATACACCAACTGTTAAAAATATTGAATATTTCACGGTGCACAAAAAGCTAGCCGTTAAAAATTGCACTTTCCACGACCAACAAAAAGCCAGCCGTTGAAAATATTGCACTTTCCACGACACGCAATTGTTGTCGTGACACCACAAGAAATCAATGTTTTAGAGACTAATATTTAGGAACCAAGTAAATTTGGTCTCTAAAAACAATTCTTTAGAGACGAATTTAAACTTTCTTACTTTTTCACTTATATGCTTTGTATAATATTCACATAATTTTTTGAGACAAATTAATTTCATTGTAAATACACAATTAACCCTTTTAGTGACCAAATATTTTCCATAATTAAAAAATCGCGGCTATAAAAACTCTCTCTTTAGGCCTATTTTCGAAGTTCACTATCTTTTTTCATCAGGTTTGCTCTCAAGATTCTCGATCTCACCCTCCTCTCCTCTCCGTCAGCAATGGAACGCCTCTCTTCTTCGGCAACGATCCAAGGCGGATGTGAGATCTATAAGCTTGAATCCATGGTAGATCTATTATCTTCTTCAAATGATTTGCAAATTTGGTCTCTCTCTCTCTCTCTCTCTCTCTCTCTCTCTCTCTCTCTCTCTCTATATATATATATAAATATCTAGATCTATGATTTTATGAGATTTAAAAGTTTTAATCCATGGTAGATCTATCATCTTGTTCAAATATTCTATAAATTTGGTGCGCCTATCTCTCTCTCTCTCTCTATATATATATATATATATATATTTCTAGATCTATGATTTACAATATTGATCTGATCATCCCTCTTCCTTCCTCTTCATCATTTTCTACATCACTTCCATTTACAAGCTTCAATCAATGGAAGATTTCATCGTCGATTGAAGATGAATCTCGATTCTGCTAAGCAACAACTGATGACGATCTCTATGGTGAACTAGTCAAAGATTTTCCATCTTCTAACAATGTCGTTTTGTAACGAGGGGTTTCTCTTTTGTCAAACCAAGTCAAATTCACTTATCTTTCGAGTTCTCTCTTACCTGGTATCAAAAACCCTAAGTTAGTACTCTCTAAATGGTTAAAATTATTCACTTTGCTTGTTTTTGGTTTTCCAAAGACACTTTTCAGAAAATTCTACTTTCTTATTTTTCATATTTTTTTGTTTTTACTAAATTTTTAAATATTTTAAGCAATTTTTTTTTTTATAAAAATTTTAGACACACCTAACATAAATACACATAAAAAGTATAATTTTTGTGAAAAAAATCTTTTAAAAATTCACTAAATACCAAAAATACAAAAATAAAATAAAATTGAGAATTCAGTATATTTTTATGTATTTATTAATTTTTTTAAATATTTTTTCGCAATTTTTTACTTTTTAGATACATCTAAGTAAGGTGCATCTAAAAAAGTAAAAAAAAAATGAATTAAAATTTTGAAAATATTCACTAAAAACAAAAAAACACAAAAAATAAAAAACTAAATTTTTAAAAAACTTAGTCCAAAAAACTCAAACTAAACACACACATTGATTTTCTCATATTTATATTTATATATGAAGTTTTTGATATTAATTTTTGGAAGTTTGTTTTTGATTCATTGTGTGCTAGTGTCACGACCCCATTCCGCCCCTAGTAGAATGTTGCCATGATGGCCAGTAATCCGAGATTACCGAAGGCCTACTTTCAAAATTCACACACAACAGAGTATAACATATGAGGCTTACACGTGCGGAAGCAATATATGTAAATCTAATTAGTCCATAAGAGCTGTGCATAAGTCAAATGAAATAGCATACATCTTTACATAGCTTTACAACTTGAATACAAATATGATGAAGTGCAAAAATACATCCTGACCAAAAGGCTTCTCAAGCCGACGTATACAAAGGAAATTAATTACAAGCCAAGAAGCATGATCTTCAAGATGTTTGCAAAACATGAATCCAAAAACACATCTAGGCGTCGCCGCCGTCCTGCTCAACACCTACATATATATAGAGAGGGTGAGCTTGGATACTCAGTGAATGGTATAAGAAATAAAGGGTTTACATGAATGATATCCGAGATCTTTTAACAAAACAATACATGGGATGAATCAAGTTCATCTATCAAATCTTTCAAAGCTTCAAGGGATGCTTACTAACATCAATATAGTACAAGGGATGACATTCCGGACAAACAAACCCACGCAGTAAAACCGTCAGTGGCAAGGCAAGACAAGGCAAGGGAGATATCTCAAACAATGGTGTCGTTGCATTATAGTCCCCGGACACTAAGGACTTGTGCTACAAATGCTTATAGTCCCCTAGCACGTACGGACTTCCAAACTTTGTGCTACCAATGCTTATAGTCCCCTAGCACGTACGGACTTCCAAGAATGTCATCAAAACAAGATATAGTACTTGAATACAAAATAGGGATAATCATTCATGCTTACAAATACTTTCCAAAATGAAGCAAACAAGGCTTTTATCAAAACATCGTAACATAGCTTTATTAAAAATACCACTCACATAGTTCTTCAAACGTCGGTGTCAAGGCAAGTCCAAGCCCTACAAACACATGGCAAAGTCTAGGCCGAGGTTCCACACCTCCTCGCCGAGGTGTGGTCTCGAGGGCCACATTCAAGGTTATGAAGTCGGGAAAATCTGGGTTTCCCTCTGCTGAAGATCATGAAGAACATGAACATGAAGAACATGAAAAACATGAATGCTCAATCACAACTTGTCATTTCAAAATCTGGGATTTTCATGCTATGAGTTCGAAAACATGGACCTGGGTACCCATACTTGAAGATCTTAGGAAAACAAACACAAAAACATGGAACTTGTTACAAACTTTCGGATCAAACAAGGCTTTTCTTCAAGAACACATGAATACTAACTTCTCTTTCTAAAACCAATTTTAAATCAATGTATGGCATGCAGATCATGCAATGCAGCTAGATGATCAATAAGAGCAACAAGAGTAGATCAAGATTCTAACCTCAGAACACAAATCAAACGGTTTGAACTCTAGGAATTAAGCTTGGGATCTACTTCTCTCTCTAAGGACTTCTTCTTCTTCTAGAGCTTCTCTCTCCTCAAGAACAAAGATATGATACAAAATGATACATTCCTAGGTTTGCCGGCTGACTTAACACTCAGCTCGGACACGTGGCAATGGTTGGTTGGTTCAGCTCAAAAAGGTGACTGTCTGAAAAGACAAGACTATGACAAAGCGTGTTCAACAAGCTAGGTTGCAAGGGTACTCCGTCAAGTAACAATCTCGGCCAATAACAAGGCTTCGGCAAGCAAGGGACAATGACCTCGGCTAGAAAGGACAACACTTGGCCTAGCTGTGCCACACCTCGGCCTAGATGTGCCACACCTCGGTCTAGGTCGTACCAGTCCAGGGGCAAGATCAGTTGGGTTCAAGGGTAACATCTCGGCCTAGATAATACACATCTCGGCCTTGGTGGTGAACACCTCGGCCTAGATAGTGACATCTCGGCCAATATGTTAGGGCAGGGGTGGAGGCCAACCAGAAAAAGGATTCCAAGGTAGTTCTAGGCTTAAGGTGACCTCGGCTTGGAATAGTCTAGGCTAACCACACACCAAACAAGGAACAAAGCATACAAATAACACTTAAGCAAAACAAAGACAAGATCTGAAATGCAAGCTTAACAGGACAAAATCATATAAATGCATATGAGTATGGTTAGGACAGTGTGAGGGTTATTACATCCTATCCCCCTTAAAGAAGTTTGGTCCCCAAACTTGAGTTACCTTGATTCGAGAACAACTCTGGATATCGGACTTTCATCTCTTCTTCCATTTCCCACGTGGCATCCCTGCCGTAATGTTCCTTCCATTCGATTTTCACCATTGATATCGATTTGTTCCGTAACCGTTTCACTTGCCTATCAAGAATCCGTACCGGCTTCTCCTCATAATCCAAGTTTTCGTTAATTCCAATCCCAAAATGGTCAATCACATGCAGGGGATCCCGAATATACTTCCTCAACATCGAAATATGGAACACATTGTGAACTTGACTTAGTTCTGGTGGTAAAGCAAGTCTGTAGGCAGTCGCGTTAATCTTCTCAAGAATTTCAAATGGTCCGATGTAACGAGGCGCTAACTTACCTTTCTTCCCAAATCTGGAAACTCCTTTCACCGGCGAAACCTTCAGGAATACATGGTCCCCAACTTCAAATTCCAACTCTCTTCTCCTCTGATCGGCATAACTCTTCTGCCGACTCTGGGCAGTCCTGATTCTCTGCTGGATAAGCTTGATCTTTTCAGTTGTCCTTTGAACTAGATCGGGGCCGATCAAAGCTTTATCTCCCACCTCGGTCCAACATATCGGCGATCTGCACTTCCTTCCATACAAAGCCTCATACGGCGCCATGCCAATGCTAGCTTGATAACTGTTGTTGTAAGCGAATTCTACTAATGGCAAATGCACTTCCCAACTTCCCTTGAAGTCCAACACACATAGTCTAAGCATATCTTCAAGTGTCTGGATTGTCCTCTCTGTTTGGCCATCGGTCTGGGGATGAAAAGTTGTGCTAAACCTCAACTTGGTCCCCAGAGCCCTTTGTAAACTCTGCCAAAATCTAGAAACAAACTTTGGATCTCGGTCTGACACAATGGACATTGGTACACCATGAAGTCTAACAATCTCATCCATATACAATACAGCAAGTCGATCAGCATTAAACGAAGTCTTAGCAGGCAAAAAGTGTGCTGTCTTAGTTAATCTGTCGATTATAACCCAAATCGAATCCATCCCTTTCTGTGTCTTCGGCAAACCAATCACAAAGTCCATGAAGATATGTTCCCATTTCCACTCAGGAATCTGCAAAGGTTGAAGAAGTCCTGCTTTCACTTGTTGACAATACAAGCACTGGGACACGAACTCAGCTATTTCTCTTTTCATGTTCGGCCACCATAAGGTCTGCTTCACGTCTTGATACATCTTAGTGTTCCCTGGGTGAACAGTAAATCTGGATCCATGAGAGTCTTGCAAAATCTTCCCTTTCAACCCTGGGACGTCTGGCATGCACAATCTTCCTTCAAACTTAAGCACTCCATTTTCAAAGGTGTAACCTGACGTCGGCCTAGTGATAATCTCGTCGGCTACCTTCTTCAGGAATTCGTCCTCCATTTGTCTTGCTTTTACTTCCCCAACGATAGTCGGCTCTACTGAAATCATGGTCAAGCATGCTAGACTTCCCACTGACTTCCTACTCAATGCGTCGGCTACCGAGTTTGCTTTACCTAGGTGATACTGGATCTGCATGTCGTAGTCCTTCAACAATTCAAGCCATCTTCTCTGCCTCAAATTTAGTTCCTTTTGAGTGAACAAGTACTTCAAGCTCTTGTGATCTATAAAAACTTGGCAAGAGGCTATACAAGTAATGACGCCAAATTTTCAAAGCGAACACCACAGCTGCAAGTTCTAGGTCATGGGTAGGATAGTTCTTTTCATGAGGTTTCAACTGATGAGATGCATACGCTATGACTTTATCCCCTTGCATTAATACACAACCCAAACCCTTATGTGAAGCATCGCTGCAAATCTGAAATTCCTCATTACCTGATGGAAGTACAAGAACTGGTGCTGTAACTAACCTCATCTTCAACTCTTGGAAGGCTGACTCTCTACCATCGGTCCATTCATATGCCATTCCCTTCTTAGTTAGCTGTGTTAATGGTACTGCAATCCTTGAGAAGTCCTTCACGAACTTTCTATAATAACCTGCCAAGCACAGAAAACTACGAACCTCGGATACGTTGGTCGGCGTCGGCCAATTCACAATGGCTTCAATCTTACTGGGATCAACTGAGATACCCTCTTCATTAATCACATGCCCTAGAAATGAAATGCTGGAAAGCCAAAACTCACACTTGCTCAACTTAGCGTATAACTTCCGGTCCTTCAAGATTTGCAGGGCAAGTCTCAAATGATTCTTGTGCTCAATTGTACTCTTGGAGTAGATCAATATGTCATCAATGAAAACAACTACGAACTCATCTAGATACGGCTTAAAGACTCTGTTCATCAAATCCATGAATGCTGCAGTGCATTGGCCACTCCAAAAGGCATTACCAAAAATTCGTAGTGGCCATACCTTGTCCGAAAAGCAGTTTCTCAACATCCTCGGCTTTAACCTTCAGCTGATGGTAGCCCGACCTAAGGTCAATCTTAGAAAAGACTCGTGCTCCTTGTAGTTGATCAAGCAAATCGTCAATCCTAGGCAATGGGTACCTGTTCTTAATGGTTACCTTATTAAGTTCTCTGTAATCAATGCAAAGACGGAGTGTGCCATCCTTTTTCTTAACAAATAAAACGGGTGCTCCCCACGGTGAAGTGCTCGGCCTAATAAATCCCTTGTCCAACAACTCTTGTAATTGCACCTTTAACTCTTTAAGCTCGGCTGGGGCCATTCTATACGGTGTTTTGGAAATAGGTTGCGTTCCCGACATGACATCAACAGTAAATTCTATCTCTCTATCGACTAGGTGGCCAGGCAATTCGTTTGGAAAGACGTCGGGGAATTCATTAACAACTGGGATGTCAGCTAAATTAACATTTCCATTCTTATCACTCAGTATACTACACAAGTAGCCTTGACACCCTTTCTGAATTAGCTTATAGGCCTTAATGGACGAAATCAAGTAAGGTGGGGACACTACCCCTTTACCCTGGAAAATAACCTCGGCTTGGTTTGGGGGTTTCAATGTGACATTCTTCGAAACACAATTAATAGATGCATGATTCGTTACTAACCAGTCCATTCCCAATATAACATCGAAGTGAGTCATGCTTAATGGCATCAAATCAACTAATAATTCTACACCCTCAATCACCACAACACACGCCCTATATATGGATGTAACAATCATAGTTCCCCCAGACGGAGTAGATACAGATAGCACATAATCGAGGGATTCTAACGGTCTATTCAACTTCTCGGCAAATTTAACAGATACAAATGAATGTGTAGAGCCCGAATCAATCAAGATGTATGCAACTTGAGAGCAAATTGAGAGTATACCTGACACTACTGTTTCAGCATTCTGGGTGTCTCCTGGCACTAGAGCAAAAACTCTGCCCTGTCTCATCTGTGTCCTTCCGACGTTGCTTCCGTGTGCAGAGCCCGAGTTGCTCCCATTTTTCTTACCATCATCAATCTTTGTCTTCGGACAGTCCTTCACACGGTGACCCACCTCGCCACATTCAAAGCAGGCTCCTATCGCCCAATGACAAACCCCGAGATGCGGCTTCCCACAACTCGCACACGTCGGCTTCGCATTACCATCCCGATTTGAGTTGCTGGTACTGTCCACGTTCGCTTTCTTCTTGGCATTAAACGGCATTCGGCGACTCTCATAGTTCTGTCTCTTCCTCTGACTCTCTCCTGAATTCTGATATCGGTTTAAGTTAGCTTCTGCCAGGATGGCCATGTCTAACACTTCGGCGTAAGTCGGCATATTGAGCATGTTGACTCGATCCTGTATCGGCCCACGCAGTCCACTTTCAAACTTCCTAGCCTTCCTATATTCGTCACTGACCATATGAGGTGCGTATCTCGCTAATTCGGTAAAAGCACGGTCGTATTCTGTCACTGTCTTGTTGCCTTGCGTCAGAGCCTGAAACTCCGTGGTCTTGCGGTCTCGGACGCTAAGGGGAAAATGCTTGTTGTAAAACAGCTCCAAAAATCTCGCCCAAGTTAAACCAGGATTAGCTTCTTTGATCATCATCCACCATCTCCGAGCGTCGTCGTCTAAAGTGAATGCAGCCAATGTCACCTTCTGAACGTCAGTGTTGGGAAAGATCTCGAACAGCTTCTCCATTTCTAAAACCCACACCTCGGCTTTCATGGGCTCTATACCCCCAGAGAATCTCGGCGGTTTCATCTTCTTAAACTCCCTAATCAAGGCGATCGTGCCGTCCCCATACAAGGCTGGCTGTGGAGAAACTTGCGGCACTGGAGGAGGTGGATGCGGAGCTGCATGTCGGCCATTCGTCTGTTCGGCCTGGGTAGATGTAGCACTAGCATTCTGTTGCCTCACTTGTCTCAACTCGCGGGTTAAACCTTCAACTAGTCTTTCTAGTTTGTCCAGTCTATCCTCTGATTGATCTCGGCCAACTGGTGGTCTACCTCTCCTCATGATGCTATGAGTATGCAAAATGCAACCTTAAAACAAACTGGACCAGAAATCGTGCAGGCAAATAACAAATAGTCATGCCGAGATGATGCACACCTTGTCAAATAGCAAGCAATATGATGCAATCCTAACATCTTTCTAAGGGAAATCCTATGCTCTTTAGGACTCAAGGTGTGTGAATAACGTACTGTGAGAAACTTGTGCTCTGATACCAATCTGTCACGACCCCATTCCGCCCCTAGTAGAATGGTGCCATGATGGCCAGTAATCCGAGATTACCGAAGGCCTACTTTCAAAATTCACACACAACAGAGTATAACATATGGGGCTTACATGTGCGGAAGCAATATATGTAAATCTAATTAGTCCATAAGAGCTGTGCATAAGTCAAATGAAATAGCATACATCTTTACATAGCTTTACAACTTGAATATAAATATGATGAAGTGCAAAAATACATCCTGACCAAAAGGCTTCTCAAGCCGACGTATACAAAGGAAATTAATTACAAGCCAAGAAGCATGATCTTCAAGATGTTTGCAAAACATGAATCCAAAAACACATCGGCAAAACACATCTAGGCGTCGCCGCCGTCCTGCTCATCACCTACATATATATAGAGAGGGTGAGCTTGGATACTCAGTGAATGGTATAAGAAATAAAGGGTTTACATGAATGATATCCGAGATCTTTCAACAAAACAATACATGGGATGAATCAAGTTCATCTATCAAATCTTTCAAAGCTTCAAGGGATGCTTACTAACATCAATATAGTACAAGGGATGACATTCCGGACAAACAAACCCACGCGGTAAAACCGTTAGTGGCAAGGCAAGACAAGGCAAGGGAGATATCTCAAACAATGGTGTCGTTGCATTATAGTCCCCGGACACTAAGGACTTGTGCTACAAATGCTTATAGTCCCCTAGCACGTACGGACTTCCAAACTTAGTGCTACCAATGCTTATAGTCCCCTAGCACGTACGGACTTCCAAGAATGTCATCAAAACAAGATATAGTACTTGATATACAAAATAGGGATAATCATTCATGCTTACAAATACTTTCCAAAACGAAGCAAACAAGGCTTTTATCAAAACATCGTAACATAGCTTTATTAAAAATACCACTCACATAGTTCTTCAAACGTCGGGGTCAAGGCAAGTCCAAGCCCTACAAACACATGGCAAAGTCTGTTGAATGCACTTTCAAACAAGTTTCACATGCATACAGATGATCTCGACATTCTTCAAAAACTAAGTCAAATCAAAATGAAACACCGTTTCTCATCTCGGGAAAACATACTGGGCACCAACCAGGTCTAGGCCGAGGTTCCACACCTCCTCGCCGAGGTGTGGTCCCGAGGGCCACATTCAAGGTTATGAAGTCGGGAAAATCTGGGTTTCCCTCTGCTGAAGATCATGAAGAACATGAACATGAAGAACATGAAAAACATGAATGCTCAATCACAACTTGTCATTTCAAAATCTGGGATTTTCATGCTATGAGTTCGAAAACATGGACCTGGGTACCCATACTTGAAGATCTTAGGAAAACAAACACAAAAACATGGAACTTGTTACAAACTTTCGGATCAAACAAGGCTTTTCTTCAAGAACACATGAATACTAACTTCTCTTTCTAAAACCAACTTTAAATCAATGCATGGCCTGCAGATCATGCAATGCAGCTAGATGATCAATAAGAGCAACAAGAGTAGATCAAGATTCTAACCTCAGAACACAAATCAAACGGTTTGAACTCTAGGAATTAAGCTTGGGATCTACTTCTCTCTCTAAGGACTTCTTCTTCTTCTTCTAGAGCTTCTCTCTCCTCAAGAACAAAGATATGATACAAAATGATACATTCCTAGGTTTGCCGGCTGACTTAACACTCAGCTCGGACACGTGGCAATGGTTGGTTGATTCAGCTCAAAAATGTGACTGTCTGAAAAGACAAGACTATGACAAAGCGTGTTCAACAAGCTAGGTTGCAAGGGTACTCCGGCAAGTAACAATCTCGGCCAATAACAAGGCTTCGGCAAGCAAGGGACAATGACCTCGGCTAGAAAGGACAACACTTGGCCTAGCTGTGCCACACCTCGGCCTAGATGTGCCATACCTCGGTCTAGGTCGTACCAGTCCAAGGGCAAGATCACTTGGGTTCAAGGGTAACATCTGCCTAGATAATACACATCTCGGCCTTGGTGGTGAACACCTCGGCCTAGATAGTGACATCTCAGCCAATATGTTAGGGCAGGATGGAGGCCAACCAGAAAAAGGGATTCCAAGGTAGTTCTAGGCTTAAGGTGACCTCGGCTTGGATTAGTCTAGGCTAACCCACACCAAACAAGGAACAAAGCATACAAATAACACTTAAGCAAAACAAAGACAAGATCTGAAATGCAAGCTTAATAGGGCAAAATCATATAAATGCATATGAGTATGGTTAGGACAGTGTGAGGGTTATTACAGCTAGAGTTTATATCCTTGAATTTTTTGAAGTTAAAATTTTGGGTGTTTATTGATAAATTTGATTGGATGAAGACTTTTAAGGCTATGATTGAGCTGAGTATATTTCATTTCAAGATTTCATTACATGAACAAAAATTAGCTATGCTTTTTTTTAAAAAGGTACATCGGTCCCTGTTTTAGGGAGGAAAAACAAAAGGAAAAAGAAAAAAAGTGATACTGCAAATTGAATTAAACCAAGTAGATTTGGACCATCATTTTGAAATCTATTTCAAAGAGGAGAAAGAAAAAAAGAGAAAAAAAATATATATATATATCAAGAAAAATCATATACTTAATTCGTTGTCTCGTACCCAAAGAAACATGAATGTAAAGTAAAATCAATAGTAGTGCACAGAAATGAGCAAAGCAGTCTATAACTGTCACTGAGATTGACAAATAAAGTTAATAGAAAAAGTTAATAAAGTTCTTATCTTTTATCCACAAAAAAAAAAAAATTCTTATCTTTTACCAAGACTTGGGAATAGATAAACTTGTTAATTGATTAATTTCTAGTACACCTTTGTGTATGTGTGTGTGTATATATATATGTATATACATTTTGATTTGATGAAATTTACATATGCAGGTTCATAAAGCTGTGTGCTGGTGCTAGGAACACTTTACCTTCAAAAATTTTAGAACTCCAAATTTATAGAGTTGCCAGTGCCTTTTCGCAAATCCTAGTAAATCTCGATTTGTATATCTTACTGGAAATTGAATTTGGATCATTTATTTATTTACATTCTGGGGTCCTACTTTTATTCATCGTCACTGGTGTCAACATGTACCATGGAATTTTCGGTGCTTCTATTGCTTTAAAAGTCAACTTTCCACCATACTGATTAGTGTTACCATTTTGCTCCATGAAATAGTTGTGAAAAATAGTAGTACAAAATCCAGGGAAAACAAAAGTTGTGAAAAATAAACAAAATGAAATAGTTTAATCCTCTTAAGTCCATGTTTGGGAATTGATGAAGAAAATTTAGTTTCATTTATATACATTATGTCTTATGATGCTTGTCATTGTTTTAAATTCAGGAGTTAAACTTAATTGTTTTTATCAAGTTTGTGATTTCAAATTATTTGTGATTTCATATTGTATTGAATCATTAAACTTAATTGTTTTTGCCTGATTTGGTAATTCTAGCAGGCTTCATATTTGTCTATATGACATATATTAATATTGATTTCATATAAATCAGGATGCTTCAAATGAATTGAATTACAATACCATTATTCTTTGGAAATAGAAGATTTTTCGTTGCCCCTTTTAGGATACCTGTTCAAATTCAATGCTCGGTTGATGATTTATCTTCATCTATTCCACATGTGATGGGATTTTACTCATGATTAATATGTAATGTATGTTTGTGTCCTAACCCCAAGGCAAGTGGCCGAATGGTAAAGTCTGGAGGATAAAATCCACAGGTCTCGAGTTCGAGTCACCCCTTGGGGCCACTGGAGGTTTGCCCGGTCGTTAACTTCAGGGCCCTCAGGATTAGTCCTGGCTTCCCTTAAAATCAGCGGGTTGGGGATACCTGAGTTATCAAAAAAAAAAAAAATGTATGTTTGTGTGTCCTACTTTTACTAATTCTGTATGAGTTGTGTTCATTACATTATTTAATATCAATCTAGAATAGAAAGTAACAAGATATTGGAATTTAAGGATAATGTCTTTGTTTACTTTGTAATAGGGATTAATGTAGGATTCAGAAATTTTCAATGAATGGGAATGGTATTAGAATTGGTGAAAAAATTATTTGGTTTTGGATTTTTATATGTCTTCATGGATGTGGTTTTTAAATAAGAAAGGGAATTTTGTTTCAACTATGCTACAACCTGTTATCTTATGTTATAAAGATCTTGTTGATTTGTATGTGCTTTTTGTTTTAGCTATGGGTTGGATATTAATATGAATTCTATTTTTATGAAAAAAAAATAGGGGCCAAAAATGAAGGAAAAGATCTTGTTGATTTGTATGTGTTTTTTGTTTTAGCTATGGGTTGGATATTAATATGATTTATATTTTTATGAAAAAAAAAATAGGGGCCAAAAATGAAGGGAAAGAAACTTACATTGTTATATCTTGTCATTGATCATTCAGTTCAAGTTGATGTCACTAGATCAGAAAATGCAGTTCAGGCAAATATGAAGCTTGAATTCCAAAGGAACAAGGAGAGATTTGCTTTTCTAGAATGGGGGTCGAACGCTTTTCACAACATGCTTGTTGTTCCTCTAGGTTCTGGTATCATGCATCAGGTATGGGAGTTAGCATAGCAGCTTTGGCGAATTATAGTGTTTCGATATATTGAATTGCTTATCTATCTCCTCTCCTTTTTCTTTTTTCTTTTTTAATTGTTTTTCGTGCAATTTTGTTTAAATCCTTTCAGTTTCCATTTTTAGGTTTTGTTTCCAAAAAAAACATTTTAATTCTTATTATTTCAAGATTTGGCTCCACTATTGGTTTCTCTCTTTGTTGCAGATAGGCAAGTTGACACCCTAGTTTGTCGAAAAAAAATTTGCTCGAAAAAAGTTGCTTTTTTTTTTTTGTTTTGATAAATGCAGGTTTGAAGCAATGTGCTAAGAGTTGTAAACTTAGATCGTTGAATTATCTTAGACTAGACATCAAAAAAGGTATATCCCTACTACCAAAAAAAAAAAAAAAAAAAAACATTTTTAATAACATTTTTTAATAGCATTCTTCTTAAAATGTGATCAAATATAATGCATTTAGTATCAGATGACATG
Organism: Camellia japonica; assembly: GCA_030407325.1. Classification (NCBI taxonomy): domain Eukaryota; kingdom Viridiplantae; phylum Streptophyta; class Magnoliopsida; order Ericales; family Theaceae; genus Camellia; species Camellia japonica. Next base: position 134,944,302 of record JAPPVO010000016.1, on the reverse strand, counting down.
AGTGTTTTTTTTCTAATAAATTCATATTTTATCGGCAATAGGGTTAGTTGCTCAAACTATGGCCGCGAGTTTAGGTGCCTTAGCACATACATTGGGCACCCTCGTCCCTGTGATAGGAGCAAGTGTGTTTGCTGCAGCTGCAACTGCTATAAGAATTGTTGCCGGTAGTTTTAGATAATCTCTTAATAGTTTTGGATATGTTTATAAACTTAGATATGCATAGTTTTGGATGGTTTAATCTTTTTGGACAATTTAGAACTTAAGGATATAGTTTTCAAATGTTTGGAATGTATAGACAATTGTTGAATGTTTATAATTTATGGATATAGTTTCTTTTTGATGTTTCAAACAATATTTTAGTGGTTGATTAATGTTTTGTGATGCTTGTTTATAATGTTTGTTAGATTGTACAGAATTGGCCAAATAGAACCCTATTGAATCAAAAATAAATAAATAATTGCATATTCTATGGTAGACATAATAAGTCGTTGTATTAAGTATTTTACGACGAGTAAGGAGAGTTGTGATTTGTCTCAAGAATTAACAGCATGCAAAAGTAGTTGTAGAAAAATCAAACATGACACACAAGATCTGTTGTTAAAGGGTTTTTAATGGCGTGCAAAAATAGTTATAGAAAAATCAAACACGACTCACAAAATTCGCTATTAAAGGGCTTTTATGGCGTACTATGACATGTTGTTGAAAGTGAATGACTTTTCATAACTGGTCATAACATGACGTTACCTTGCCCGTCGTAGAATCGTATTCAGGGCGTGCATTTGGCGTCATAAAAATTCTTTTTTTTTTTTTTTGGTAGTGTTAGAACCTACAGTATTAACTATTTTAATTACTATATAACCCACAAAATGGAAACTGGACATTGGATGGTCTAATCAGTAAAATTGAGAGAGAAGCCACTTCTTTTCCTATTAGCTAGTATCTATGATATTATTGAAATGATTTATAAAAATAAATAAAACCAAAACAAAATGATGTGGTATTTTTATAATTTTAAATCACAATAATAAGTGTTTTAAATTGAAACGGCCACATATATTTATACTTTTGTTTAAAAATTATGTTGGCATAATATTACTCAAATAATTTTCCATTGAAAATTTATACATGTTGCTAAGCTACAGCACTGTGTGACATCATAATGAAGAGTCTATTACATCATTCTGACAATGAAATATTATGCAAAGAATAACATTTTTCTTGTAATTAACAAGCTTATATACATATATGACTATATGGCGAAGAAGAAAAGCAAATAAGCGGTAAGTAATTACAAGCAAGCCATCATTGCATCCTCACCACAAGGAACCCAAATGCAATTGCAACTACAGCTCATCATTATGCTACTACTAAAAGTAGTAGTGGTGGTGGTGGTGGAATTGTCATCATCGACAACAGCGACAATTGCAACACCAACAGAAGAATATTTGAAGAATCATGGCTACGTCAATTGTTGTGGAAATTTAAACATCTCATACCCATTTGGCGTGAAAGAGAATTGTTATCACAATGATAATTTCTTCATTAATTGTAGTGATTCCCAACCATATTTGCAGGATACTAATGTGCCTATTTCAAAAATATCGCTTGAGGAGGGTGAGCTACGCATCATGAACTTCATATCAAGAGATTGTTATGACCGTTCTAGTACACCATTACAAAGCAACTTCTACGCATCGCTCGTCATGGCGAAATTCTCCATATCTAGTGATGGCCGTGGCCCATGAGGGCCCAGCCAATGGGCCAGGTAGGCCCAATCCCCCCTTTGTTCCAAGCCTTCCAGGCAGTATGTACAGTTAAAGCCCAGTAGCTTTGGAAAGCTATTCCGGGGCTAGGTCCAATTACGGTTAGACACCTGTCAGAAAGGGAGTTAGCTACATAAGCAGACAAAGATTCTGAAGAGTTATTGAGTCCGCACATCAGCCATTAAATGAGGTCATTATAGCATTAAATGCTGCAGGACCCTTTACGCCGGAGTATGTAGAATCACCATGAACAATGGCAACTAGGCTATAGACTTTCAGCCAATAAGACAACTCAGAAGAGATAAGGAAATGATGAGCAAGGGATATAAGGAAGCTTCCGAAGTAGGTTTGGCGGCATGTCTAGTACTCTTCCCCCTCTTCTTCTACTTTCTCTAATTGACCACTATCTATCTCTGCTTAATCTATTACTTCCAATCTAACTTGATCATCGGAGTGCCCACGGGGAGAACCCACTCCGCCATTGGTACCTCCCCGCCGAACCTTTTGCGGGCACGTATTAAGGAGACGAAAGCCAGCAGACTTGTCAGATATGTGGATTAGTCCGATCCATCCTCCATCAACCATATTGCATTATCATCTAGTACCAAGAATAAGTTCACTGCTATTGGTTGTGACACATATGCGTATCTCCTAATTTATAAAAACGATGATTTCGTTTCTTCAACTTGTTGTGTGTCACAATGTACCAGCATCGACTACGTTCCTAATGGAACTTGCTCTGGAATTAGTTGCTGCCAGACCTCCATCCCAAAAGGTGTCTGCCAGATCGACATTTCTGGGGATAGCTTCTATAAGCATAAAAATGTATGGGACTTCAACCCCTGCGGCTATGCCTTTGTTGTTGAAGATGGTGCGTTTAATTTCTCCATAACTTACCTTCAAGATTTTAAACCAGAAGAGTTGTCGATGGTGCTTGATCGGGGAATAAGGGATAATGAGACATGCAAAGGAGCTAAAACAAATACTACAAGTTTTGCATGTGGAAACAATACTACTTTTTATGACTTCGAAGATGTTGGTGGGTATTTCTGCAAGTGCTTGTCCAGTTACAAAGGGAACCCCTACCTCTTAGATGGTTGCCGAGGTTCGTATACTATCCATTTTCTCTCTGTTCTGTGTTTTGATTGTTTTGCAGGCATAGATGAGTGTGCAGATCCAACGCTCAACCAATGTGTAGCTGGAAGCAAAACGTTTAAACAAGCCACCTGGGAGTTATACGTGCTCTTGCCCCAAGGGATACCACGGTGATGGCAAAAAAGATGGAACACGTTGCATCAATCAATTTCTAACAATTCAGATTGTAGTTGGTAGGTATATACGTCCATGCGAAAGTACTATTTATTCTTTATTCTAAGTTGGCATTTAAGTGGTGATGTCATTTATATATGTATATATATAATATATTGAACACCTAATTCATATATAATGTTTACAATTTATTTATTTATTTATTTAAAAGAAAATATTAAACATGTTTATTATTATTTTTGATAAAAATGAAAAAAATAAAATAAATCATGCTGGTGGTCTCTATATTTTGTCGTTTGATCCCTACACTTTCAATTAGTTCAATTTTGACCCTTAATTTTAAATTTTGTTTCAATTTGGTCCAGATTAACTAATTGAATTGAGTAAGTTTATAATTTTTCCCTTAAAAATATGGCACGTGGCATTTATGTGCGCATTTTCTTTTCTTTTTTTTTTTAAAATGCTAACAGTTATAATCAATTTAACCAAATTGAAACAAAGTAACAAATTCAAGGTAAAATTGAGCCAATTAAAAGTGTAGAGACTAAAATGACACAAGAGATAAAGTACATGGACTATCATTGTAATTTGTTCCCAAAAAAATGCATATTTAAAAAAAAAATTGAAAATAAGGGAGAGGGATTATTGGCAGAAGATGGTGGC
>JAPPVO010000016.1:134804188-134940507 GCA_030407325.1 Camellia japonica | reverse complement strand
TTTGAGACCTGATTTTAGTATGTTTTTAGCTTAGTTTCATGGAGATGCTAGCATTATTTTGCCATGTTAGAGGGCTGTGAGCCACTGTTTTGTCCCATTTGGTGTGCTTCACATGGTTGTTTTGTACTTTAGGCTTGTAAGCCTTGTATGTTTTGGCTCCTAGCATGCTTAACTTGTCTTGATCCCATGATTTGGCATCATCTAGGGTCATTTTCAGTCCATAAATCATGCTTGTATATATGCATGTGTAGCCTATTTCATGCCATAAAGGGTGTGCTCTAGTATGTCTAGGAATGAGCATTGTGCATGCTTCTATGTTTGATGCATTTTTGGGCTGCCCTATATGGGGTTTGGGTGTCATTTCACATGCTAAAAGCCTGTTTTTGGTTGTTAGATGCATGCCATGAGTGGTTGTGTAAGTGGTGTCAAGTTACTCTCTCTTTGGTGCCTTAGACTTAGGTCCATTGACTAGCATGCTTGCATAGCATTTTATTTATGTTTTGGGGTACACTTTGCCACTGTTTTGGGGAGGTTTGAGGCCTCCCCCATGGTGGTTAAGACCATCATTATATGCTCATCACATGCTAGTTGCATACTTAGCTCTTTTTGTATCACACTAGCCTCTTTTACATTCTAACATTTTGCATGATTAATGTGTTAGTTGTGTGGTACTTAATTTGCTAACATCCTAGTTTGCATGTTTGCATGTTTGCATGTTTGCATAGTTGCATTTCATCACTTGGTTTGGGGTGTCAAACCAAGTATGGAATTGAGGGGTGTTTGTACTCCAAGTGACTAAACACACCTCAACTCCCATGTCACTAAGGCCCTTGACCTCCACATGATAGGGACTTAGTCTTCATCTTTTGTGTTGCATGCATTTCAATTAAAACATGCAACCTTGGTTCCTTAGGCTATCATGCATCAAATGCATCATTGATGGCCCTAGAACCAAGGGTCATACCTCCTTGAGTCCCCAAGCATGATAGGAGGCAATGACCATGCTTACATGTCCCCCAAAACCCATGCCATGCATTGCTGTCTTGCTGCTGCTGTCAATCTGTCTGCTGCAGGGACTTTCTGCCGGCCGGCAGTAAATAGTGCCGACCGGCACTATTTTGTGCCGATAAACCATGTAAGTGGCCGGTGGAAATTTATAGACAGCCGGTGAACTCTCTTCCAGCCGGTGACATTCAATGGCATGCAAGGAAGGTACTATGGAACTTTGGGAATTTTTGGAGGGGCAGGGCAGCAAAGCAGAAGCAACAGTGCCATGGCACGGGTTTTCCGGGCAAGACGGATCGAGCACGCATCATTCGCGCATCCCAAGGCAGGGCTGAGGCCCCATGCTTTTTATTTATTTGCTTTAATTTTAATATTTAGAATTTTGTAATAATTAATTTATTCGTTTATTTCTTTCGGGTCTGTATTATTTATTCATTCGGTCCCTCCGAGTGAGGGCAAAAATGTAATAAGTGTGTGGTGAGTGGGTGTATGTCTTCCAACCCCACTTCTTTCTACCCTTTTATTTACCTGCTTACGGGTAAGATTAGGGCACGTTATTTTAGCATACCTTATGCAATGCATGCGTGCATTCATGCATTTGTTTACATGCATCGGGCTCGGCACATCATACAAACTGCATTGTATTTCAATTCCAAATTGAATACGTGATAGTTGTTGCATTTCATGTGCCATGTTTAGGGTAGCCGAGCCTGTAGATTACATCCTTTATGCGATTGCATTAGCCACTTAACATGAACTAGGTCATGCATGTTTGCTAACCGGGTTACTTGTTTTGGCACGGAGTACGATGTAAGTTTTTTTATGCTTTAGCATATCGCATGCGTGTGAATGTTTGCATGACAGTATGATTGCCATGCGGCTAAATGCTTATGTGATATTACTGTTTGAATGCCTGTGGGTGGAGGTTGGATTGCTGAGTTGGAACAACTCATTGAAATCCGTATTTTAGCCTACTTGCGAGTAGCAAAAAACAAACGTTTTTCGAGACAAAACGGATATGCAATGTTTATTTCCAAATTAGGCAATCTAGTCTATACTTTTTTGCTGTGCGCATACATAGTAATTCTAGGCTAATAACTGGAATAAGAACATGTAATGTTTTCAAAAACGGATATCACGGTTAGTAGAGGCCGGTCTTCGGACCGGGCGAAAGGGGGTGCTCATAGCTGACCTTCCCCGATCGTACCCAAGCTCCCGAGCCAAGTCACTTTGGTGATGACGGACATGTGGCCTTCGGCACCGAGTCAGGGTTTCCTAAATTTCCCATTTAAAATATTTAGGTGGCGACTCTGTAATCTGGCAAAGCAGTCCATGTTTGGCACTACTTTTCAAAAATCTGTTTTTCTTCAAAACGATTTGCCAGAGTTGGACTCTTTGGTTCAGATTTAGAACCGCGACAAAATGAGTCCGAACTGTAGTGCCCCAAAATGAACGGAACAGGACTTAACCCTCCCGGGGCGTTCGGGACGTTTACAGGTGTTGAGCCTTGCGTATGTATGTAGCTACCAATGTGCGGTGTAAGTTTTTGAAACCCCTAAATCGGAGTAAAGTGATAGTTGTTTGGTGGTGTTTGGTTAATGTTTGTTTCAAATTGTTGTTGTTATGGAAATGTAATTGTTGCATTTCGAGATCGCTATAAGTGTGTTAGATGTGATTGGGTGATGGTCAGGATTCACCAGTTATTTGTTGAGAAAATAAAGTGGAAGATAATTGTCAGCTTTTGAAAACTTTCACGTCACTTCTATTTTAACTAGAACCCGTGGGGTGAGATTTCAAGGTTGTTTTGAGAAAACTAATTACAAATAGATTGGTTTTAGCCGAAAATTATAAACACGAATCTTTCGTTGGAAAACAGTATGAATTTAAGTGAATTTTGAAGGAAGGTATAAATAAGGAAAAGAGTTTTCATTTAAGATGATATAAGCAATTTTTTGTTGAAACAAGTTTATGTGCCCTTTTGTTACCTTGTGTGGATGGTAAGTTGCATAGTAAATATAATGTAATTGGCCGAACGGAATGGTGATTGTGGTAATCTGTGTTTATGGCAATGTGGAAATGCTAATTAACATTGTGGAAATGTTATGTTATGTTGGTTGTGGCATCACCGTCTGGGTGATGGGCGTTATTGGGTGACGGTAGAGGCTCACCGGTTGTTATGTGAGAATGGAATTGGAAATAAATGAAATTTGGGTTTACTTGAAAGGAAGAAAATGTATTTTGGCTAATGATCGGTGTGAGTTTTGAACACCTTTGAGAAAATGTTTTTATGTAAAAGAAATGATTTTTACCAAGAATTGAGAAAAAGATGAAATTTTCGTTTGGGAATGAGTTGTTCATTATTGTACCCTTATATGTAACCACTTTAATTGTATTGCTAAATCTGGAATTTTGTATATTTGGTTGTGGGATCAATTGGAGTTGTTAGGGCTTGTTAGGCCGGGGTCTTGTTTTGGGCCGAATTTTATTGTAATCCTTCCTTTTGAATGAGCAACCAAGGATCTTGTGTGGCGAGAGCTTATTCTTTTCCTTGATGGAGTGTTAGCGCTTGGGAGCGTTTGGGCATGTGGTGGTGGAAGCTTTGGGTAGGTATGTTGTCGCTGTGGTTGTTGTTGTTGTTCTTGTCTCATAGCTCCAGTGAGTGGTATGAATCGAGGGAAGTCTGCGACCCTTTCTTTGTGTTCTTGTTGATTCGAGTGTCCTTGGCGTTCCTAGAGTCGAGAAGGTATTCCAAGTTTGGATGTGGCCAGCGAGTTGGTGCTATGTTTTCTTGGTGGTTGGGAGGTCTTACTTAGTACCATGTTTTCCATTTGACTTGTCAGTTTTGTTTCGGCATTGTTTATTTCGAGAACGAAATTTCCTAAGGTGGAGGAGGTTGTGATGATCGGTTCGAAAGCCGTCTTGTTTCTTCAGAGTTATGTTGGGCAAGTTGTTGTTAAAAATTCTTTCTTTATGTATTTTCGGTCGCATCATTGCTCTTCCAAGTTTTCACTCGTTTCGGAGGGTCTAGGATAGGGACCACACGTACGGGAGGTCAAGCCGCACTTGCGGAAAGCAGCAGGGCAGGGGGTTGGATACACACTGTCTAAAAGGCAGGTGCGTGAGTGGAGGTGCGGGGGTGGGAGCCGCACGTGCGGGAGGCCGCTCCGCATGTGCGGGAGAGGGCGCAGCACGTGCGGCCAGACGCGTGCTCATCCTCGTTTTTCGTGCTTTTCAGCTATATTTTGCACTTTTGGTCCATTTCCTCTCATTTGCTGATATATCACTCTCTCTCTACAATATTTTCTTTCTTTTTTCTCTCATCTCTCTCTACCCAACCCTCAAAATCTTGTATCTTCTTTGATCTCAAGAAATCCGTTGAGATTTTGGTGCTAGTCCCTTATACCAAAATGATAAGCATGTCGGGGGCTTCGTTTTGACGGTGGAGATCATATTCCGGCGATATTGATTTTTGAGCTTTTTCTCCTTTTCTCTCTTGAGGTAAGGATTTCCTTGATTCTTTTCAATACCTCTATTATAGATAGACATGTGGTAGATTCTTATTGCATAAAAACCATGTGGTGTGGATTTATTTTTGAAAACATGGTAGAGGACATAATATTTGGTGTGTTGAGATTGAAATTTCATGAGATGGGTTGATGTTGGGTTAAATTTGGGGTGTGATTCAATATATTCATGATTAGAGAGATACAACCCTATTTTTAATAATAATGCTCCTTGATAAAAAGGGTTTAATTGTGGGTTAAGCATTCATGAACATAGGATTTAAGTGATGAATTTATCATGCTTTGAATTAAGAAATTTGATTATTTGTTTGATAATAACTTGTGATTAAATGGAGTTTTCATGAATTTTGGTATTTAAACTTGTGTTGGATTGATTACGTTTAAATGTGACGATTCGATAAGTTGTTAATGGTCAAAAAGGGAATTTAATCATGAAATTAGAATAATATTGGGTTACACTTTCGTTAAGTAGAAATTGAGTAAATTATGGTTGTGTAATCCATGTTTGGATTTTCCTTGTCTAAATGATGGAAATCGAGTTGTGGATGGTATAGTTAGTGTGTTGAAAATTGAAGAATTTTGGAAATAAATATCAAAAGAAGAAGTAATGATAACTTTCTTTTCATTGAGAAAAGAACGTCAAGTAATAGATGAAACCTTGGAGTGGTGTTGTTATTGGCCTAAAACCCGTGAGAATTGGTTAATGGTATTTTGTGCATTCAATACGTTTTGGCTTAGAGGTTTTGTCCTTGGTCATCGGTGGAGGATGACATTGTTGTGTTGTTTAGTTGTGTGTATGTATTACACTTGTTGGTTGTACTTATTCATGTTGTGATGGTTGAGACTGTGTGTGTTGCGCTGAGAATCAGAGGTACCATTACCTTCCAGCTAGCGCCTGGAGAATTGGTTGCGCCGAGAATCAGAGGTGCCATTCCATTCCAGCTAACGCCTAGAGAATTGGCTGTGTGTGTTGCACTGAGAATCAGAGATACCATTCCCTTCCAGCTAGTGCCTGGAGAATTGGCAAAGGTACCATTCCCTTCCAGCTGGTGTCTGGTAAATTGGCATGTTATGGTCGAGAGATGTATCATTGGCTTACTGTGCTTTTTGGCAAGTAAAGCGGAGATTATTTATTATTGTTGTCTTATTTGGTTATGTGCGTTACGTGCTATGATGATCATGATTCGGTGAGGTCAAATTGTCTTATGTGATGGGTAGATGTGCCTGTGTGTATTTGAACGTGCTAGAGAGTGGCTGAGGGAAAACTCTTACCATGAACTATTTGTTAGAGATGTCTTGTTAAATTTGAACTTAAGATTGAGAACACAATAAATGTGTGGAAAAAGGACTTGGGTTTGTATCGGATTATTAATAGTGTGAAGAATTCGGACTTGGTGAATGTGCTTTCAAAAGAAATAAAATGGCTATTATGTGGTGTTTTGACACACATGGAAAATGTGGTCATCGTATAATAATTGTTTTAGTGGGAAATGGGTAGTAAAAATGAACCTTGGTGTTGTTGAAATAACTGAATGTTTTCGAGAAAAGTATTCATGTATGTATATTTTGGTTAGGAAAATGTCACATTATTTATATGTTATGAGACTAGCATTCATGATCATAACTATCCGTAAATTGTTATTGTTGAGGATCATGTTGAGATCCCTACTGGACTATATGTTCATCCCACAATGTTAATCTTTTTCAGGTGAATATCAGGATGTGCTACAAGGTCACGGACCTTCCTTATTTGTTGGCCACGGGGCCTTTTATGAGTAGGCGGAATGCCATTGGTGAAAAAGGGTTAACTCTTTCTCTTGATTTAGATGATGTAAGCCTACGGGCAATTTATTTAAATGTAAATTCATGTTGCATTCATTTTATATTCGAATGAGAGAATTTATTCTTATGTATTCCTTGTATATGTAATGAGCTTTTGTACGCTAGCTCTGAAATTGAATTTATAACAATGGCTTTGGTAAATGGAAATCTGTGTAATAAAAAGTGGGGCGTGACGAAAAAAGGCGACCTACAACCGTGAACACCGGTGCCGCCCGTAACCTCCATCTTTGTCTTTCTCTTAAACTTGCAATGACAAACTCTGAGATCAACGACGAACAAACCACCGAAAAATTGAGATTGACGACCAACTTCGAGATTACTATTTGGCACACTCTCTCTTCTCTATTTCTCATGGAATTGAATGTTGCTTTTTGATTTTGTTTTTCGAATACGATTTTGATCTTCTTGTGATTTGGTGGTTGTGGACTAGAAATGTAAGATTGGGTGCAGTGGTTTGGGGGTTGTTGAGTAGCGAACGAGATGAATTCAAGGTAGAAGGAAGTTGGGGCGATGTAGGCTGGGTGGTGAGTTTGGGGTTAGGGTTTGGTTGAATCTGCATATCAGAAAGAGAGAGAGAGAGAGATGGGGGACTATGGTAGGGCTGAGCAAGGAATCACTGAAATCTGTAATCCGATCCGGTCCAGTCCAATCCGGTAGGTTTGGATTGGTTTTTTAAATCTTTGGTTTGGTTCCGGATTGAAAAATTAAAAATTCGTAGGTCATGGATTGGTTCCGGATTGAACCCCACGGTTCCAGATTGGAATTGATCTGAACCATATACGAATAGCCTATATTTATATTATATACCCTCCTGCATAGTATCTTCTCTTATTCCATATAAAACTTAAACCCACACCTAAGCCCACATAGTATCTTCTTTTATTGCTTTTGTTTGTTAGTTTTTAGTTTTAATTTGTAATGGTCTAAATACTTATGATGGAACCAGTTTTCTTATGGTTATTTAAATTTTAAAACAGTATGTCGCTATTATGAAAAGATATGTTGCTATTATGGAACTAATATGATGCTATGTTTACATTTTTTATGAAATTAAAATGTTCTATATATATATATATATATATATTTTTTTGTTATTTAATTATATAAATTCGTGGTCCTAAACCGATCCAATCCGTATTTAAATGGATTGGTTCGAATTGGTTTCACGATTTAAACGGATTGGTTCCGAGTTTGAATTCTAGATTTTCAAGCTTGGATTTGGGTTTGGGTTTGGGTTTGGATTTGGATCTGGATCTTGGGTTTGGTTGTTGGGTCAAGTATTAGAAATAATATTTTTTATGTCAAGTGGTTGTCACGTGGCATTTTCTATTTAAATTTTGATGGAAGTTAAGGTTTGGAGTAAATTGAAAAAGTTTAATAACATTAAGGATTCGTTTTGGAAGTGGGTTGGTTTTTTATCTTTTTGAATTTTTGGTTATTTTAGTCTCGGGCTAAAAAATCTCATTTGGGAAGGTTTTTTTATTTTTTGACTTTTTATAAGAGAAAGAATGTAATGATTATGTGTTAGATGTGATATTTTGTCTTATTGAGCTAAAAAGTCTATTTTATTTTTTTATGGTTATTTTAACCAAAAAAATCTCAAACTTCAACTTTTCAAACGAGCTCTAAAAGTTAAAGTAAAAAAATTAAATTTAAAAAATTAAAATAAAAAATGTTCAAACACAAAGTGTAATTTATCCATTATTTCAACTTATTGAGAAACTAGACTTAAAAATAAGGGAAAATTATTGGAAACTCCCATTTTGGAGAGTTGTAGTCTACCAAGTCCCATTTTAAAATTAATAGACGTCCAAGTCCTATTTTTTTGGTAATGTGATCCGAAGGATCCCATTATATAATTATGGAATGATTTTTCTGACTAATGTACCCTTTTTTTTTGTGGTTGAAACGGTTTTTGGGAGGGTTTTTGAATTATTTTGATTACACTTATTTCGGTGTTCACTATGGGAAGATCAAATGTGGCCTTGCTTTTATGATGTGGGCCATCCAAATGTGGTTCACCAAAGTGGTTTTTCTGCAAAATAATGGGTTGTCTTCAAATGTGGGCTTCAAACAACGATGTGGGCCACAAACGTGACCAAAGTGGTTTTTCTGCAAATTAATGGGTTGTCTTCAACGTGTGGGTCACAGGATAGACTTGCAGTATGATGTGGGCCACCAAAATGTGGTTCAGCAAATTGATGTGGTCCACAATTTTGTGGATATGGAAAATGATGTGTGCTCCCCAAATGTGGGCTTCCAAAAAGTTTTGGCGCACCAACGTGTGGGTCATAAAAAAATACTAAACCCATAAAGCTCTATAGTAAGCTTTTCCAAAACATTACATACACCCACATCATTACAACATAATATCACAAATCAAAAAATATTACATACATTCACAATTTTGTGGATATGGAAAATGATGTGTGCTCTCCAAACGTGGGCTTCTAAAAAGTCTTGGCGCACCAACGTGTGGGTCATAAAAAAATACTAAACCCATAAAGCTCTATAGTAAGCTTTTCTAAAACGTTACATACACCCACATCATTACAACATAATATCACAAATCAAAAAATATTACATACATGGGTAAAACAATCCACCCCCAATTAATAGGACCTTTGAATGTAATAAATTAAATATAAGACTGATTAAATTATAATTTTACTTTTTAAGATTTATGAGTCAATTCGCCTGAAAATAATAACTCCAGCCACCCCGGCTTGCGTTGTCTTATCATATGGCAAAGACTTGAGAGGACTCCGGCATGACTTCTTTGAGCACGAGGCCCACAGTTATGTGATCAATGTGAGTGAAAATATGTTACATTACACTCTCTCATTGGTGGTGAATGAGTGAGATGTCCGACATTTATTTTAAAAGAAGGAATTATTTAAGACTAACGTTAAGAGGATTAATTTTTTTATTAAATGTTTCATATGAGGTGGATCTTATATAAATGTGAGGTTTACATATATATGAAATATTTAGTAAAATATTTGATAAAAATTTTAAACTTTAAACATTTTTCATTATTTAATACTGTACTATATATAAAAAAAAATACAAAAAGGTGTGGGTGAGATTGTATCTCATAATTTTTCACTTGTATCTTATTACAAAATAATGTATTTATAATTTTTTTTCTCCTATTCTACTAATAAGTAATTCTTCTTTTTAGAAAGAACCAATCAATAGAAATTGTGAGGTTACACACTCGTTGATAGTCAACAAATTTGAGCGAAAAGACTAGGCACGGGTCTCGCTGGGTTACTTTCATTGAAAAAAACATAATGGTTGGTTTGGAAAGCGGATTGGCTTTTTAATTTTTTAATTATTTTAGTCTGTGGCTAAAAAGTTTTGTTTAGAAAGGATTTTTTGATTTTTTTAATTTTTTATGAGAGAATAATATAATGATTATGGGTTGGATATGACATTTTGTCTTATTAAACTAAAATAAGGGGGCTTCTATTCACACACACCAAACACCCTCTCCACACACACTTAATGAGGGGTGTGTAAAAAGTGTGTGAGGGGGAGATGTGTAGAAAGGATATTTTAGGTGTGTAAATAGAAGCTCCCCTAAAATAATATATTTTGTCTTATATGACTATTTTAGCCCACACATTCCTTTCCAAACGGAGGCTAAAGTAATCCAGCCTGACCCACCGCGTTAATTTTTGCTGCTACTTTCGCTCAATGTATTTACTGTGCCTAGTCTTATTGGTCCATCAAATGTTTTTTTTTTGATCGGCAAAAAATATTTATTGATGAATCAAAAAAGATGAAATACATCAATAAAGAGGGGCTCAGAGCTAGGACAAGCTCAAAGCACCAGTTGGTGAGAAACCAACAAGAAGAGAGAACAAAAACACAGAAAAAACTATACAGATCACCATGCAACAGAATAGCTCCAACATAGCTCCAAGATAACTCTACCAAATCAGCAAAACACCACAAATGTTGATTATGGTGACGGAGTTAAAAATTTATTAACAGCAGATTCAATTAATTAACAGTCAATACATTATATGAGCATTGATTTACTTACAAAAATATTTTAAAATACAAAAAGATAAAATTATTTCATTTCATTTTTTATTTTGAATTAATTCTAGTAAGAATCATATTTTAGAAAAGAATTTCATTACTTTTTCATGTTAAAACTTGACATTCTTTTCAACAATTTAATTTAGTGGGGCCATTTTGATGAAATTTTAAAATATCAATTAATTGTTTTAATTTATTTCATAATATTATAAATTATCAATTAAAATATTGAATAAATTCAAATTATCTAAAAAATTTGAGTGGGTTCATTTGAATCCACAACTTACCATGTAGCTCCGCCTATGTTTGATGTTTGTTTTTTTGTTGATTTTTTTGTTAACTTTTTTAGTTTTTAGTGAAAGTTTCAAAAATAAATTTTCAAAAGTTTTTCTATGCTCCATTTGACTAGATATACCAAAAAATTTAAAACTTTGACCAAAAAAAAAAAATCTAGAAAGGACCAAAAAAGTGAAAATTCATTGGCTTTTTTTAAATTTTTATTATGTTTTAACTTTTTAGATTCTTCTACCAAAGGCATATCGAAAAAGTAAAATTTTTGGACATAATTCTAAAAAAAAAAAAAAAAAATTAAAAATGTGATTTATTTTTGTTGCTGCTTAGAAACTTCTAAATAACCCTTTTTTTTTCTTTAGTAATATTTTTTTAAATTATGTCAATTTTTATTACTTTTTTTTGTCTTTCTTATATAGACGAATCTAAAAAATAATTTTTATTTTGAAAATTTAAAAAAAAATTAAAAAGCCAAAATTAGCCCCAAAAATCCACTATTTTTTTTAAACTTATTTTTGCCTATACGGAGTTTTTTTTTTAAACTTCAATTTATTTTTATTATTTTTTATTTTTTTTTTCAGTTCGTCTCGCTGGGTAGACTCAAAAAATCTTAAAAAATTTAAATTTTTTAAAAAGAAGTTCAATAAGAGCTTATTTGAGAATTGATTTCTTTTCATATATATATATATATATTTTTTTACTTTTTATAAAATAAAAATAAATAAATAAAAAAGTGCAAAAATTAGCGAGAGTGATTTTAGAACTTGTAATGGCTTTCTAACTTTCTTGACTAAAAACTTAACTTTCCAAACAAGACCTAAAGAAGAAAATAAGTATATAAAAAGGGGGGGCAATTACAAAAAAAAAAAAAAAAAACCCTTATAGTTTGATTCATATAATAAGATAAATTGTGAGCTTTAAATTGGGTGCTCAGACCAAAAATCTAAATTTGAATTTTTCTTGTCTAACTGCCCACGCTAGAGATGTAATCGGTTTGGTACCGTAGGTATTTAGGTAAAAAAAATTATACCGAACCAATAATGTCGGTTTTATTATTTTGAATACAGATACAAACCGCTTCTCCCATCAAACCGAACCGAACCGATTAAAATGGTTCGATTTGGTGCGGTTTAATCGGTTTAGGATTTTTTAAACTTGAAACACTTTTAAAGATAATCATTAATCTATATAAAAAATTAAATTAGTTATTTGTCTATCATTTCAAACATATCCAAACCATCCATTTAATACATATTTTTCAATTCCTAAATTAACAAAAATAAAAACAAAACAAAGTTTAAAAATACTATGGTTTCAAGAATAATGAGTTATAGTTAAGATTATATATAATAAAAACAAGGTTAGGTCATAAAAATAATAAGGTTAATAATTTATTATAATTATTAATATCATTATATTATTAGATTATATATACATATATTACAAATACAATATATGTTGAAGCAGTCGATTTCGGTTTAGATTGGTGCACAAGGTGCTTAAATCAATACCGAACCAAAAATTGAAAAACAACAAATTTAAAAACCACACAGACCGATTCTTGTTAAAAAAAAGACCAAATATACCGATTTGGTCTGATTCAATCGGTTTGGTCGATTTTTTTTAGTTTTTCTTACCTCCCTAGTCTACGTGCAGAAATAGTATAATGTCTACAAAATGACCAAATTGCTCAGGTATGTATTGTTCCCAAATCAAACCACATAACACTACAAAAAAAAACACTTTTGGCGACTAAATTTTTAGTCGCCAAAAGTCTGTTTTTAGTCGCCGAAAGTCGAAATTTGACTTTTCCCGACAAAATTTTTTAGTCGCCACATTTGTCGCGTGCAGAGGGTATTGGCGACTAAACCTTTTTTAGTCGCGAAAAATAGGTGTTTACCGACTAATAAATTAGTCGCCAATAGTGTTTTTCACTTTTGGAAATAATACATTTACCGACTAAAAATTTAGTCGCCAATAGTCACCGAAGCGCCAACTAAATGGTTTAGTCGCCAAAGGTGTTTCCGGCGAAAAAAAAAAAACCCAATTTTTTTTGCTTTTCCTGAGTTTCGAACCCCAACCGTCCCCCATTCCAAGCCTTTTTGCAACACACGCCCTCCACTATGCCACTACAACTTCACATAAATATATATGCAATATATATTATTTATATAGTATATTAACCGGATTAATACAAAATAATATATACAAATATAATTAATTTAATTCAATATAATTATTTACTAAAAAAAATTTTTGGCCACTTTTGGCGACTAAAGTCAGTTTTAGTCGGCAAAACCCCTACTTTTAGCTACTAATTTTTTTTTAGTAGCCAAAAACAGCCACTTTTGGCGACTAAAGTCAGTTTTAGTCGGCAAAACCCCTCCTTTTAGCTACTAATTTTTTTTTAGTAGCCAAAAACAGCCACTTTTGGCGACTAAAGTTAGGTTTAGTCGGCAAAACCCTCCTTTTAGCTACTAATTTTTTTTTAGTAGCCAAAAACAGCACTTTTGGCGACTAAAGTTAGGTTTAGTCGGCAAAACCCTCCTTTTAGCTACTAATTTTTTTTAGTAGCCAAAAATAGCACTTTTGGCGACTAAAGTCAGGTTTAGTCCGCAAAACCCCTCCTTTTAGCTACTAATTTTTTTTAGTAGCCAAAAATCTGCACTTTTGGCGACTAACTGAATTTTAGTTGCCAAAACCCCTACTTTTGGCTACGAAATTGATTTTAGTCGCCAATAACTATGTATTTGGCTACTAAACTGTTTTAGTCGCCAAAAGTGAACACTTTTGGTGACTAATTCCATTTTAGTCGCCGATTGTCCTACTTTCAGCGACGAAAATTCATTTTTTAGTCGCCAAAGCTGGATTTTCTTGTAGTGTAACCA
The DNA here is from genome assembly GCA_030407325.1 of Camellia japonica. Classification (NCBI taxonomy): domain Eukaryota; kingdom Viridiplantae; phylum Streptophyta; class Magnoliopsida; order Ericales; family Theaceae; genus Camellia; species Camellia japonica. Next base: position 134,926,904 of record JAPPVO010000016.1, on the reverse strand, counting down.
AACAGTGTCTCCCATAGCTCTCTCTCTCTCTCTCTCTCTCTCTCTCTCTCTCTCTCTCATGTTTATCTTTTTCAATTTTGATGCCGAGCTACCATAGCCGCAAACAATCTCGCCGCCGTCACCGATGCCTATCAGATGCGATTGCTTTCATCTTGTCGCTTTCATCCCTTCAGCCGAGGTGTTAGATTTCTGGCGGAGAAGATGGAGTTCTGATGGTCGCTCCATCACTCACCCCCATGGCTCGACCACTTTCTCTTTCTCCCCACCTCAAATCAGTCACCCATTCTTCCCTCCCTACTAGCTCTATCGCCTCCTGCGTAGCGAGGCTTCGCAATTCACACGAATGCACCGGCAACCCTTGCAACTCATTAGTTCCACATTTTTCTTAATCACCGTCCGGTGCCAATACCTGGTTACTCTCAGCCATGGTTCTAAATCACGGTATCGAGTAACATAACAGTATTGACGGAGTATCGCTATTGGTAGTATCAGTCGATACGTATTAGGAATCGGGTGTTGTGGCGGTGAAATTTTAAAAATCATTTCATGGGTTTTTCAACTTTTTCTTTTCCGTACCGGTCCGAACCGGTAAGTATCGGCCCGTCGCGACTTGTGTAACGGTTACAAACCGCTATGTACCGGGACTTGGCCGATTCTCCTGCGATTTTCGATCTCAGCGCTGTACCGCCCTATATCCATCGCGGTACTCCATTTTTCCGATACGAACCATCTGGTACGTAACATATGGGCCAGTTTTTAAAATTATGCTCTCAGCTCCGATCAAGTGCAACAACACGACGCTGGTATCAGGTGCAATAATGCCTCGACATCCTCGAGCTCAAGGGTGTCACTCTCTCCTCGATCTCAAACTTGAGAGCTATAACACATCTGCGATTTGAGATTTGAAAAACATCTGTGATCTGAGATAACTCCTAGGTTTGGTTCTCTCTCTCTCTCTCTCTCTCTCTCTCTTCCTCTCACTCTCAATGTATCGAAACACCAACCCAAATTCATCATCGGAGCAAAATACCACCTAATCCGCTAAAACCGCACCGATCCGCATCAATTTGCACCGCTCTATCCGCTAATCACAGTTTAAAGTTTAAAATTTATAAACCGCCTTTGAAACCACTCATCTTTACTATAGTTAATACATATATATTTTTTAACCTATAATGAAATATCAAAGTAAAAATGAGTGCAAAAAAAATTTAATATGTGAAATGTATTACAAAGTAGTAATTATATATATGAAAAATATCATGTAAAATTAGTTTGTGTTATATATATAAAAAAATATTATGTAAATTAAAGTTATATATTATGCAAATGCTTGATAATTAGTTAGAATATTCTTCAATCTGTCAATTCGTCCAAAACTGCTCAAACCACAATCTGCCAATTCGCTAATCCACCATTCAGTTTATAATTTTACTCTCAAACCACCCGAACCGCACCGCGCACACCCTAGCCGGAGGTGGTACGAACCAATTTGTGACGGCGTCGTTGTATGTTGAGAAGTTGGACTTCGACGTGAAAAATAATAAACAATCCCTTGATAGGCTTTGTATATCAGTCTTCAGCTTGTAGATTTTGCTATACTTTTTATTCAAGAGCTTCAATAATAGTTGTTTAGTTTACTATTATCTTAAACAAATCTCATTTATTTGCTTCTTTTAAACAGATAATATTTCTCTATTTATGTCGATTTTTTTTTTCTTTTTTTGTTGTTGTAGATCTGTTTTTGGTGTTCTACTCTTGGTTCAACCATACCAAAACAATGAGATTTTTTATTTGAGTTGAGTTGTTGACAGTGAGTTAATTGTATTCAGTAAAGCAAGGGTAACAATTGTTCAAATTGTTTTTCTGGTAGATCTTGTTGTTGTTGTGTTGATTTTGGATCTGGCCGTGATGAACAGAACTAGTGTTTTTGGATTTTGATTATGATTATGTGGACAGAGAGATAAAGAGAGAAAAATAAATTGTTTGAATAGATAAAAAATTAATAAAATATTTGAATAGATAGAAACAAATTGCACAAATAATCAAATTTGGTCTCTACAGATAATTTCTTTTTTTTTTACACAAACAGATTGTTTTCAAACAAATAGTGGATAATTTTTAGAGTGAAAGATCTGTTTTGGTTTGGTTTCCATAGATCAAACATTTTTTTCTTTGTTTGTTATTGTTATTGCTGTTGATGTTGATGAGGTTTCATCAGACGAGATCTTTTTTCTTTCTTTATTATTGTTATTATTGTTATTGTTGTTGTTGATGATGTTGATGATTGCAACAGATAAACAACAAAGCTATAACATAGATAACCAAAATAATAATAATAATAATAATAATAATAATAATAAGGCAAGAATTTCAACAGATAGACAAAAAAAAATTAAACATATAGGGAAAAAATTTCAACAGATAGATAAAATTTGAACAAATAAAAAAATTTGAACAAATAGCTATAAATTTGAATAGATAGCCAACGAAAAGTCAACAGATAAGTTGGATCTCTCAACAATAAAAAATATTCACTGAACCTAATATCTTTGACACTCTCTAATTTGGATTTATTACCAATTTTCTCCTTTTAATTTTATCAATTTAAACACTAAAGTTTTGATTTATTTTGAATTTAAATCAATTACTTATTTTCATTAAGTAATTAAGTAAAATTGATTGAAGACAAGGTATTTTAGTAATTAAATTCAACGATATTTTTGACATTACATGTATACCTACATTGAGTTTAATGACTAAAATGTTATTTTTCAATCGATTTTACTTAACGAAAATAGATGAATGGTTTAGATTTAAAGCAAAAAAAAAAAAAAATGATTTAGATTGATAAAATTAAAAATTTTAGGTTTATTTTGTTAAAATGCTCAAACATTGAGGTTTTTTTTTTTTTTTTTAACTGTCCCAAAAAATTATTAAAACCCTAAACCATATCATATGAAATTATCTTTAATATTAGTTTATGTGTAAAAAAAAAAAAAAGGAGAGATTTATGTGTAGGTCTTAATAGATGGATTTATTATCCAATAAGTTTTATGATAATTAATGTTATTTTTCATCAAATACTATTAAAAACATGTCACTAATTGTTAATTTCAGTAACAGTTTAAAAATTTTGTTACAAGAAATGTCATTAATTATAAGTTTTAGTGACAGTTTAAAAAAATTATCACAAAAAAGTCACTAATTTTTAACTTTTAGTGATAGTTTGAGAAATTTGTCACAAAACAAAAATGTCACTAATTGTAAGTTTTATTGATAATTTATAAAAATCGTGATAAAAAAATCACTAATTGTCAATTTTTAGTGACATGTAAAAAATTGTTGCTAAAAAATTATTTTTAGCAATGATTTTATTAAGATTTATTTTTAATAGAAATTAATGAAAATTAAGTCTAATTATTAATATTTATGGATAGTTTATCCTAAATAATATGTATAATATATATATATATATAAATGTGTAATAGTATTATTTTAAGAACAAAAATGCTTTAGATCTCGAAATTTCCGTGACTCAAGTGGCCCGAATCCAAAATGACGTCGTTTTGAAATATTTTATTTTATTTTTTTCCTCTTTTATATCTGAAACAAAAAGAGGGAGGAAGAGAGAATGAAAGGGGAACAGAAATGAAGAAAGAAACGGGAGGGGAAACAAACCATCACCTGCGCCTACCATCCTCTATGTCTATACACAGGTCTGTATCCCTCTCTCTCTTTGTGAATATGTGTGATGATGATGATGTGTTGGATGAGTTTGATTTTTAGTTGATGATAATGATTTTTTCTCTCTCTTGCTCTCCTTTTCTTCTTCTTTCTTTCGTTTTCTTCTTTTGCGAGTTATAAAAAGGAAGGAAAAAAAAAAAAAAATCAAAACGACATCGTTTTGAAATTTCAAGTCACTCAAGTCTCTAACTTTTTGAGTTACGTAACGAAAGTGTTTTAAGAATGTAAAAGCTATATTATTTAACAATACTATTGGGGACCCCAATGGGGTGACCCCAGCGCCCCACCTCCACGTGGGGGTTGTAATTGCAAGTCAAAAACAAAAAATTCAAACTAATCAAAAAATAATGAGGAGGGTGGGATCACCCCACTGGAGATCTGCACTATTTAATTATTATGTCTTTATGTCCTTTCAATGAGCATGATCCTAAAATTTTAGTGCTGGTTGATTGTAAGGCTTGACGTGACTTCTTTTTGAATTTTGATTATTAATTGATTTAATTCAAAGGTGATAGGATAAAGTTAAGATAATTAAAGGTGATAGGATAAAGTCAAGATCTGTTAAATCAATCCTCACCCCGATGTGGTGTGATAGGGCCCACTGCTTTTATTTTATTTATTTATTTAGAACACAATAGGGCTCACTGATTGTTTAGGACTGTTTTTGGAGCAGGGTTTTAAAAGTTGATTTTTTAATTTTTTTTTTAAATATTTATAAAAAGTTAAAAAAGATAATAAGACTTAAAAAAATTAAAAAGTTAAAAAATTACCAAAATGGGCCATCATCACATTATGTTTTAACACCCAATAATATTACGGACTCAGATATAAAAATTTAGAAATTATTTAAAATTTTGTGTTAATAATTCAGATTCATATTATATGTAAACTCTACACTTTATTAATTCAATCTCTACTACATATATCCATTTTTAAATAATTCTGAGTTTCAAATTTTTGAGATCTTTATTTATTTTTTTTTATTTTTTATTTTTTGTTTAACACCACCATTACGACCCTTGACTTTGCTATTTGCTTTTTATTCAAAATTAAATAATTAAAACAATCTGAATTTGTCTTAAAATATTTATTTATTTATAAAAAATGTTACGTAGAATTTCATTTGTTATTGCATTTTCGCATTTGCTAGACATAATTGAGTGAATTTTACGTGTATTTATAAGTAAATCTTGTTTTCTTATGCCTAAAATTTAAAAAAAAAAATAGAATAAGAAATGAAATTAAATATAAAGATAAATTACAAATATATTTTCTAAAATTTGTTTAAAATACGAATTACTCATTGTGATTCTGAAAATTACATCCCACCCTTTGAAGCTTCTAATTTCGTAACAAATAGTATATTTTATTAATAAATCATAAAGTCAATTAACAGTCTTAATGATGTTAAAAATTTATTTCAATTAATAATTCAAGTAATTTTATTGTTGTATAAAAGAGCCGTTATAATTTTTATTTTTTTCAATTAATTCTATTAAATAAAATTTTTTGATAATAGAATATTTGTAATTTTTCAAACTATAAGGTGCATCATATTTTAAACAAATCTCAAAATATGTATTTATAATTTGTCTTAAATATAACAGTAGGATTGAAAATCTTTGTTACGAGTTGTAAACAATTTTGAGTAAAAATATTCATAAAAAGAAAAAAGAAAAAAGAAAAAAGAAAAGAGGATAATGGTTCTAAGTGTTATTTTGACATCAACACATGAGACATGCCATGAGGGTTGTTTTAGATATGAACTATATAACAACTAAGTGTTTTAGAGATTAAATTCTTTTTAAGTGAATTTTTTTTAATAAAAAAATATTTGAAGACCAATTTCTATTGTCGAAAGAATAATTGCTAAAAGATCATTTCAAAAAATAAAAAATAAGAACTTGTAGAAACAAATTTTGAAAATATTGTTAGATAATGTCTCAATGGGACCACATAATTAAATGTGGTGTTATCATTTATAAGAAGCTTACAATTTAAGTGATTCAATTTAGTTAATAGGCTTAAGGGTATATGTGTTATGGACCTAATGTGTAGATACTAGTTGTATAATTTCTATTTCTATGAGGGGCAGAAATAGAAATTAAAACATATTGGTTAAAGTTGGTTTCATTCCTTTTGAACTTCCACAACCTTTCAGTTTTGAAAACCAATAAATAGAAATTAAAACCAATAATGGTTAAAGTTGGTTTTCATTTCTTTTGAACTTCCACAACCTTTCAGTTTTGAAAACCAATTACAACCTTTAAAAGGTTATGGTCCCTATTCCTTCCCAAGTGGAAAAAGAACACTGCCATTTTTCTAAATCCTCTCAAGGAGAAACATAAGGCACCAAAGGAGAAAGGATTAGAAGGCAATAACATAATCAATAACAAAGAGTTTATTGATAATCACGCTTCCGTTTAACCGTTCATCAAATGGATTCAAGTATGTCATTTTGTCTTGATTTCTTGATAATACACATGGTAAATGATCCGAAGTGTAAGGTTTATGTTCTGAAATTTATGTTTACAATTGGTATCAGAGCATGCATATCATGTGTCTTATCAGAATTGATATGCTTTATTCATTCTATTTAGTTTCCTGGAATCAGATTCTGAATTTTCTTATGGATGAACATCATGTATTTATATATCTATAGATATATCTTGCGTTTTGATCGGTTTAATTTTGAACATCATAAAAAAAAAAAACTATTTGTTTTTGGACCCGTCAATTCTATTTATATATGTATGTATATAATTGGGATTGCTGCAGATTATATAACATATACGGGGTTACAAATTTGGAAATCTTTAAATTTAATGTAATTTCATACAACGTCTACAGAAATTTTATTTTCTAACATTCTCAATATAAGTCAATTCAAACAAGATGTCACAAAAGTGATCTCTCTTGTCTAGATTGTTTTATATGGAATGTTTTGATGTTCATGTCTGTGTATCTCATGCGGATATTTATCTGTCCAAAGACATGATTAAGACTTGGCAGAATTACACATACATTTTGTGGTGATAAACATGTGCCAATTGTCAAGAAAACCTAATGTGAATAATAAATCCATCAAAAGATAGATTTGTTATTTGACATAACTTATTGTCAATGTTTGATCATTACAACAAGAATACCACTTACAGTTAATATCACTACCCAAAGGCTTGGTATTAATGTTGTGCTAGGTATCTTGCGATGTTGTCATTAAATTAATTTATTTAGAGATTATCTGTTTGGTAACTTAATGTGAGCATAAAAACACCTTATGAGCTTTGGGTTGGGCGAAAGCCTAGTCTAAAACATTTGCATGTGTGGGGGTGTCCTGCTGAGGCGAGGCCTTATAAACCTCATGAACGAAAATTGGACTCTAAAACCATTAGCAGCTACTTTATTGGCTATGCCGAACGATCACGGGGTTACAAGTTTTATGATCCCACAAATAGGTCAATATTTGAGACGGGAATTGCAACATTTTTTTGAGGATGTTGAGTTTGGGGGGAGAAATCTAGTTAGAGACATTGTTTTTGAGGAGGAAGTAGGAGTAATCCCACTTCCTACTATTACTTTTGACCAATCACAGGTTCCTATACCTGTCATTGCTCGAGAAGTAATTTCGGATCCTCAACCAGACAAAGGAGATTTGCACTTTCAGATGATTATATTGTATATCTCCAGGAACATGAGGTAGAAAATGGAATGTCGAAAGATGATCCAATCAACTTTCGTCAAGCCATGGAAAGTTCCAACTCTCATAAGTGGATAAAAGCCATGAATAAAGAATATAAGTCTATGCAAGACAATAAAGTTTGGGAACTTGTCTCATTACCAGTTGGTGCGAAGCCCGTAGGTTGTAAATGGATATTTAAAACCAAAAGGGATTCAAATGGTAATGTGGAGAGGTATAAGGCACGTCTTGTAGCCAAAGGCTTTACTCAAAAAGAAGGAATTGACTTTAAAGAAACTTTCTCTCCAGTTTCTTCGAAAGATTCTTTTAGGACAATTATGGCGCTTGTTGCATATTTTGATCTTGAGTTGCATCAGATGGATGTCAAAACAGCTTTTCTTAATGGTGACATTAAAGAAACAATTTATATGGTGCAGCCAGAAAACTTTGTGTTAGGAGACCCAAAGAATATGGTTTGCAAATTGACTAAATCCATCTATGGACTCAAACAAGCTTCTCGTCAGTGGTACTTCAAATTTCATCAAGTTCTCACTTCGTATGGTTTTGAAACTAATGTTGTTGATGAATGTGTGTATCACAAGTTCAGTGAGAGTAAACACATATTTTTGGTTTTATATGTTGACGACATATTGCTTACCACAAACGATATAAACTTATTGCATGACACCAAGAGATTTCTATCTAAGAATTTTGAAATGAAAGATCTTGGTGATGCTTCCTTTGTATTAGGAATCGAAATACACCGAGATCGTTCTCGGGGTATTCTGGGATTATCACAAAGGAGCTATATCGAAAAAGTACTCAATAGATTTGGCATGCAAAATTGTAAATCAGGTGAAACCCCGGTTGCTAAGGGAGACAAGTTTAGTCTCAGCCAATGCCCGAAGAACAGTCTTGAAATTCAAGAAATGCAGAAGATTCCTTATGCCTCGGCTGTAGGGAGTCTAATGTATGCTCAAGTATGTACGCGTCCGGATATTGCGTTTATAGTTGGCATGTTAGGCAGATATTTAAGTAATCCTGGCATGGATCATTGGAAAGCAGTCAAGCGTGTTATGCGATATTTACAGAGAACAAAGGAATATATGCTCACATATAGGAGATCGGATAAGTTAGAGGTCATTGGATATTCCGACTCCGATTTTGCTAGATGCCAAGACAGTAGGAAATCCACATCAGGCTATATTTATCTGTTAGCTGGCGGAGCAATTTCTTGGAGGTCTGCAAAGCAGACGCTCATAGCTTCATCCACTATGGCCGCAGAATTTGTAGCATGTTATGAGGCATCAAACCAAGGGATATGGCTGCGGAATTTTGTCACTGGGTTGCGTATTTTGGAAGGCACTGAAAGACCACTTAAGTTATATTGTAACAATAAGTCTGCAGTTTTATATTCCAATAACAACAGGAGCTCGACAAAATCAAAGCATATTGATATCAAGTTCCTAGTTGTAAAAGAAAGAGTGCAGAGTGGACAGATTTCCATAGAGTACATTGGGACAAACTCCATGATAGCGGATCCACTTACGAAGGGACTACCACCCAAGGTCTTTCATGAGCACACTGCTCAGATGGGTGTTGTTCTATTTGAGAACATTCTGGTTTAGTGGGAGTTTGTATTTATATTACTGCTTTATGTCAGCCTTGAGTTTTATCTATGTAATTAGATTAATTTCTGCAGAAATGAAATATTCAGTTTATTACGCTCTGTTACGTATTGTGAAGTATTGATCTCAATAAAGTTAAGTAGGACCAGTTGGAAATAGGCATGTATGGATCACATCACATGTAATTTCCATGCTATGCATCCATGATTGATCTATGTCATTTAGCTGTATTAGTATACGTGACCATTGGTGGGTCGAGTTACGATTGATGTAACGAAGACCGCTTTGATCCTATATTAATATAGTTAATGGACAAGATTGTTTGGATACCCTCAAGTTATGATAACAAATTTCTGAGCTCACTAAAGTTAAGCACATTTTTCAGGATACATATGTGGTCCAGTGGGAGATTGTTAGATAATGTCTCAATGGGACCACATAATTAAATATGGTGTTATCATTTATAAGAAGCCTACAATTTAAGTGATTCAATTTAGTTAATAGGCTTAAGGGTATATGTGTTATGGACCTAATGTGTAGATACTAGTTGTATAATTTCTATTTCTATGAGGGGCAGAAATAGAAATTAAAACATATTGGTTAAAGTTGGTTTTCATTCCTTTTGAACTTCCACAACCTTTCAGTTTTGAAAACCAATAAATAGAAATTAAAACCAATAATGGTTAAAGTTGGTTTTCATTTCTTTTGAACTTCCACAACCTTTCAGTTTTGAAAACCAATTACAACCTTTAAAAGGTTATGGTCCCTATTCCTTCCCAAGTGGAAAAAGAACACTGCCATTTTTCTAAATCCTCTCAAGGAGAAACATAAGGCACCAAAGGGGAAAGGATTAGAAGGCAATAACATAATCAATAACAAAGAGTTTATTGATAATCACGCTTCCGTTTAACCGTTCATCAAATGGATTCAGGTATATCATTTTGTCTTGATTTCTTGATAATACACATGGTAAATGATCCGAAGTGTAAGGTTTATGTTCTGAAATTTATGTTTACAAATATCACTTATAAGTTATAATTACACTTTTAGATGAGAGATAAATTGCAAACTAGGCTTAAATTTTTGTAACTTTAATAGAAATGTTACCAAATTATGATGTATACCATACCATTTTGTGCATATTTCATTTTGTCCATATATATTGAAGACATACTATTTATCAATCAGGTATTTGTTAGAGAAAATATATGATTTCGCACAAGTAAATCAATTAATGGAAATAAAAATTAATGTGAAAAAATTAAATTAACTACGACACAAGAATTTTTACGTGGTTTCCTCAATGTGAGGTACGTCCACGGGATCGAAATCTGATTCCACTATCAATTAAAAAGTTTCTACACAATTATAAACGAGACATGAATGATCTCACAAAATTATCCTTAAGTAAATTCCAAATAATCACAAATAATCAAGAGGAAAGACCTCATCAAATATACAAATAAATTATTTTCGAAACAGAATTGAAGAAGACCATAAATCTGAACCAAATTAGCATCAAATCATTGATTTATCTCAGTCCCAATTGAAAAACTCCCGGCACTGTCTCACCAAATATGAATCGGCAGCCACACTCAATTCAGAGGAACAAAAAACAATATATATATATATATATATATATATATTGTTGATTCTTGAGTTTTTTTTTATCAAAATTCTAACTGCCACAAACAAATTATTAAATACTCATTGGCCCTCCAAAAGTTAGATATAATATATTAAAAATCAAATTATAACCAACACCAAATTAAATTAAATATTTTAATAAATCAATTAGATCCCATACTCCACTAAGGAAGTATACCCGCCAATATTTTCTCAAATAAAACTACATATTTTATGTACATTGAAGGGGTGAGTCAAAACTCACAACGGCTTATATGGCCACTGGGCTAACTAGTGGCCGAGCTACAAAATTAAATTAGAGGAGGTACTTATTAATTATAATATCAAAAAATTTCACAAAAATATTTCAAGCAAGTTTTTATGATTGATTTTGAGAAATATCAAAAAATAATATTATTTGTAAATTGTAACTTGTATTTAATGGACAATAGAAAAAAAAATATGGATATAAGTCTTAAAATAAATTATATAATGATAAATTATTTTTTATACAAAATTTGATTAAAAATTTAATATAATGGTAATACTACATCATTATTGGTATGTGATATTACCCACTAATAGTAAATAAACACATAGAGAATGAACCTCGCATGTCAAATGTAACCAATAATCCAATAAATTTTATATCTTTATAGCGAGATTACTTATACTTGTATTACACTAATAAGGACATCATCGTTACATTCAAAAATTTTCATAGATAATATGATTTATAGTAGTCTCTTCATTTTCAATCAAAATAACCATTATTATTTTCATAATTTTTAAAATGTCATTAATATTTCACTTTAATAATATTTTTATAATTTTTTTATTTAAAATATTTTCTTTATATTTGTAAAATAAAAAATAAAAAAATTTCAAAATCCAAGGGGCACATGACCCCCGGTCCCTCACTCTCTCCGCCACCGGGGCTAACCCCAACTAAGTAAAATTGATAGTGAAATTTACAACAAATTATTGGTTGTTTGATGGTAACAAATGCAATGGCAATTTCTTAAGGATTTTTTTTTGTTTTTGTTTTTTGTTTTGGTTATCAGACTGTTTAAAATTATTTAAAAATATCAGAATAATTACAGTAAATTAAACAATCATAGTTTAACGAAACACATCTACAACTCTAACAATTAGTACCAATAACAAACACAACAAAAAATTTATCATGGGAGAAAATAATTAAACTCTATACAATAAGAGTAGTGCTATTTCAAACCATAATTTAGACCCACTTTCCAAACTAATGATATAATAACTAATTAGAATATCTAACTCTTTTTATCTCGTATTTTCTCTAATTATTAGCCAATTACTTTACTAATCATTTAATCTTAAAATTAAATTTGGAAATTAAATTTCTATATGATTTTCCATACAATAAAAAGTTACATTATAAACAAAAAAAAAATAATAAAATAAAATAGTAATAATACTCAATATTTTATTTTAACAATGACTGGTGGCTTACGTCATTGTTAAAAATGTAAAAGAATAGTCAATTAAACCAGGGCACTTACGGACTAGTTCTATTAAAACTTATTTATTTATAAGTCATGACTGATAATTTATCACTATAAATTTATTCATTAATATCCACCATCTTTACTTATATTTACTCACTTACTTATAATAATCCCCCATCCTCTTCCACATGCATAAAACAAGAGAGACTGATAAATTTATCATTGAATAAATCTAAATTTGAAACAAAGGAGACGGTTGATATGTTGTGTAGATCGGCGACGGTGGAGTGTAGATCAACAATGGTAGAGTGTAGATCTGCGACGATGGTGGTGGATATACAACAATGGAGGTGGTGGATGGACGACGACAAATGGTGGTGGTAGTGGGTGGACAACGACAACAATGGTGGTAGTGGGTAGACAATGACAACAGTGGTGGTAGTGGGTGAACGACGACAACAGTAGTAATGGTGGATAGATGACAACTGTGGTGGCAGGTGGACAATGACATCGGCGGAGGTGGTAGACAATGGTGGTGTGAAACTTTTAGAAAAATGGTGGGGAGAGAGAGAGAGAGAGAGAGAGTGAGTGAGAATATGGACGAACTTGATAGGTAACTTAATGAGGGCAAGACTTATTGGTGTATTTAAAAAATCAATAGGACTTAATGGTATTTAAGTCTCCTTGATGGGACTAATTGATGATTACCCCTAAAAAAAGCTCGAATGTCTTCTTAGTCCATGTTTGGTTCGACCAACTGAATTAGATAGAATTCACATTTCTAGGATGGTTAGTCATGAGATATGATAGTCTCTTTAAATTGTGTATCATCTTTCATGTGTTTGGATTGACTTAATAAATTTCTATCAATTTTATAATTTAATTCATTAGTCCGAATCACTCATTAGTTCTCCATTTTGTTTCTCCCAATTTAGGATTCAATAGGAACAAAAAATACCTTCTATTACACAACTAGAAATGCAATTGTATGGTTCAATGAATGTGATGGTTTAATTTATTCAATTTATTATGTTTTGTTGTTTTTGGAGAAAGAGAAGAGATGAATGGACACTCACCAACCAAAATTGGTGCATAGTTATATAATCAAACGAAATAGCTTGCAAGGAGTTTCCATCCCTCCAGAAGCCTCTTGCACAGTAAGATCTTCAAATTAAGGATATAGGCCAAACTCTTGCATAATATAACTAGTTTTCTACACGGATAGAACAAAGTTCACTTTTATCTCTAATTGTGTCTATTGTCATTTAAATATAATCATATATCTTCTGATGATTTTATTTGTTCAGTTAAAAATATAAAACATTAATTTGTAACATTAGGAGAACTATAATGGAAGTTACATATTACATTCATTTAAGAAATAAAAGCAAATTATTTTGAGCCCAATGAAAGCAAAAACTAGACATACAGGTTTTTGAAGTTTTAGCAAAAGCTTGTTAGAGTGTATGATGGATTTGGGCCAAATTTCATTGTTTAAACACATGTTTTTGCTGTTTTCTAAAAGATTTCTGTTGCTAATTATAGTTGGCCTTGGAGAATCTGTTTGAGTTTTTAGATTTGAGCTTAACTCAAATATTTTATTTTTTGATAAATTTTGTATGGTCTTTGATTTATACTTGATTAGCAAGTTTTACCTTTTCATAGCTTATTTTATTTTTGATAAATTTCGTATCGTCTTTCCATTAAATTCGTGGTTGTTTTTTATGTTTAATTTTCATCCCTTATAATTCCTTGCATCATGTAGCAAAACTATTAAACAATACATTTCTTAACAAAAACTCAACTACACAATTAACTAACTCATATATCATACATTCACCCAAGTCTGTGTCCAATGTGTCTACTTCACACATAAAAGTAATATGCTAAAGTTTTCAAATATTAGGTGTACATTTTTTAAGGCTTTAGAGTTCAAGGGTTCTTTTAACTTTCAGACAGTTTCTGTTAAAAGCAAGAAAGAAAAAATGGTCCAAACATGAACCTTCAACTGTTCTCTATGTCTCAACAACTACTATTCGGATCTCTCATCAAATATATCATCTACAAGACTCAAAAATAACAAATAATAAAAGAGATTTATTGCACATGTAGAGCATAAAAAGGTACAATATATATTTAGAGATTTATAAATGAGATTGAAGAGAGAAAGATTAATACGTAAATTTCTGAAATTAAAATCATTGATTGCGAATCAATCCTAACTTGGCACAATGAAGAGCACTACACTACAAGAAAAAACACTTTTGGCGACTAAATTTTTAGTCGCCAAAAGTCCTTTTTTAGTCGCCAAATGTAGAATTTTCACTTTCCCCGACTAAATATTTTAGTCGCCGCTGTGGTCGCCAATACTTTTGGCGACTAAAGATTTGTTAGTCGGCAATACATGTGTCTTCGGCGACTAAAGAATTAGTCGCCAATAGTCAATTTCATTTTGAGAAATTATACATTTAGCGACTAAACTTTTAGTCGCCAATACTGAATTTTTTTTTATTATTTATACATTTGCCGACTAAACTTTTCGTCGCCAATTCCCTATCTTTCGGCGACCACAGACTTTAGTCGCCAAAAGTATTTTTTAGAAAAAAAAAAAATTTGCCTTTACTTTTCCCAAGTTTCGAACCACCAACCTCCCAACCCTTAACCTTTACCAACTACTCTCTCCCCACTATGCCACTAATACATTCTATAAATAGTAATGCAAAATATATTATTTATATACTATATTGACCGGAATTAATACAAAGTTTTATATATAAAAATAATTATTTTTATTTAATATATTTTATGTAAAAAATTAATTATTTACTAAAAAAATTAGGATCGCACTTTTGGTGACTAAATCTGAATTTTAGTCGCCAATTCTATATTTTTTGGCTACTAATTTGTATTCTGTCGCTAAAAGAATTAAATCCAGCCTAAGGATAGCACTTTTGGCGACTAAACTGAATTTTAGTCGCCAAAACCTCTACTTTGGGCGACTAAAGTGCAATTTAGTCGGCAATTCTTCACCTTTCAGCGACCAAACAGATTTTAGTCGGCAAAACACCTATAATCGGCGACTAAGCTGTTTTTTAGTCGCCAAAACCATCACTTTTGGCTATTTTAGTCGCCAAAAACCGTCACTTTTGGCTACTAAACAGCCTGTAGTCGCTAAAAACCCTACATTCGGCGACTAAACTGCCTTTTAGTCGCTAAAAAGCCTATATTCGGCGACTAAACTCTTTTAGTCAGCAAAACTGATCAACTTTGGCGACTAATTCCATTTTAGTCGCCAAAAACCGTACTTTCCGCGACGAAAAATGATATTTTAGTCGCCGATTGTGCTTTTTGTTATAGTGCTAGTTAGTTCATTAACGAGATTTGTAAAGAAAAATAAAAAAGGACACAAAGAAGAAGAAGAAGAAGAAGAACAAGAAGAAGAAGAAGAGAGAGATAGGAAATGCACCAATGGTATTGATATTTACGACATGTGTGTAGATGCGCCCTTGGGCCTCACTCCACAGTTTGGACTCCCTTTTGTTTTGCTGCGGTTCGTAATCTGAACCAAAGAGTCCAACTCTGGCAAATTGTTTTGAGAAAAACATATTTTTTGAAAAGTAGTGCCAAACATGGACTGCTTTGCCAGATTACAGAGTCGCCACCTAAATATTTTTTTAAAGGGGGAATTTAGGAAACCCTGACTCGGTGCCGAAGGCCACACGTCCGTCATCACCAAATGTCTTGGCTCGGGAGCTTGGGTACGATCGGGGAAGGTCAGCTATGAGCACCCCCTTTCGCCCGGTCCGAAGATCGGCCTCTACTAACCGTGATATCCGTTTTTGAAAACTTTATGCGTTCTTATTCCGGTTATTAACCTAGCATTACTATGTGATGCGCACAACACAAACGTATAGACTAGATTGCCTAACTTGGAAATAAACATTGCATATCCGTTTTGTCTCGAAAAACGTGTTGGTTTTTGCTACTCGAAAATAGGCTAAAATACGGATTTCAATGAGTTGTTCCAACTCACGCAATCCAACCTTCACCCACAGGCATTCAAACAGTAATATCACATAAGCATTTAGCCGCATGGCAATCATACTGTCATGTTAGCATTCACACGCATGCGATATGCTAAAGCATAAAATACTCACATCGTACTCCGTGCCAAAACAATAGACTGGTTAGCAAAACATGCATGACCTAGTTCATGTTAAATGGCTAATGCAACACAGACATAGATGCAATCTAGAGTAGGCTCGGCTAACCCTAAACATGGCATATGAAATGCTACAACTATCACGTATTCAAATTGGAATTGGAAATACGATGCAGTTTGTATGATGTACCGAGCCCGGTGCATGTAAACAAATGCATGAATGCACGCATGCATTGCATAAGGTATGCTAATTTAAATGTGCCCTAATCTACCAACATAAGCGGGTAAATAAAAGGGAGAAAGAAGTGGGGATTGGAAGACATACACCCACTCACCCACACTTATTACAATTATGCCCTCACTCGGAGGGACCGAAAGAATATACAAATTAATTAACTACGCAAGCTAATTAAATATTACAAATTAATTAAATTAATCAAATAAATTAATTAATCTAATTAAAGCAGTAAACCGCCTCGGGATGAGGACCGGATGCAACACGCGCTCGGGACTGGCTCGGAACCGCACTGCCATGCACGGATTGCCTCTGTTTCCTCTGTTCTCCTCCTCAGAAAATTGCCAAAGTCCCAGAAGTACCTCTCAGGGCACTGGGGAGTACCACCGGCTGGGATAGAGCACCACCGGCTGAAGAAGGAGGCCACCGGCACTGGACTCATCCATCGGCTGCCAAATGACTGCCGGTCGGCACTAAACAGTGCCGGTCGGCACAAAATGCCTGCAAAACCTGCAACTCACAGCAGCAGAGGACAACAACATGCATGGCAATGTGATTCAAGATATTTATGCACTATACACACCCCTTATCATGTTTTTGACTCAAGGGGGCATGTGCCTCGATTCCCGGACCACCAATCGCGCATTTCCATGCATGATGGCCCTAAGAACCAAGAATGCAACTTTGATTTCAAATGCATGCAATGCAAACAAGCAAACAAGGGTACTCAACCTCCATCATACTTCACTTCAAGAGGCCAAACGTGCACAATACAAATGCAACCCTAAACATGTCAACTAGGCATGCAACATGGACTATGCAATATGTTCATGCAAAGGGTTCAAGCAAGCATGCAAGATAAGCATGCAAACCAATGGAAGGATGGTCTTATACATGAATTAGGCAACTCAAATAGTCCTAAAATCAGTGGCCAAAATGCTAAGTCAAGAGGGCCAAACACACATGCACACATGCACAAGTTAAGGCACCAACACTTAAGCACAATTAAGCAACTCTTAAACACATCTAAGAGGCACAAACATGGACTATTAGCATACATGAAAAGCTCTGAAATTCATGCAAAACATGGTGCCAAACCAACTAACAAAGCAAGCCAAACAAGGCATACAAATGGCTCAAGCATTAAGGCAAGCCCATGAGGCTTTGAACCACACTTAGTACAACCACACATGGCAATACTTAACCACTTAAAAACAGAGTTTTAACACATAAAACTAAGCCTAAAGGACCACCTAGATGGCATCTAGATGACATGAATTCAAAGGCATGCATTAAGGCCAAGACATGGAGCATACAACACATGCTTTTAAAACATTAAAGAAGCCACTTAGGCAAGCATACAAGCACACCAAAGGGACTGAAATAGCATGCTAGATGGTTCTAAACCACCAAAATGAGGTAAGCAACACATGCTACACATGCATGCTCAAAGGCTAGCAAGCCTAAAATGCAAAGGGGCTATATAATGCATGCCAAGATCAACCCAAATGACTATGGACAGAGCTAAAACATGGCAAAATAAGCACAAAACATTCACAAATCTAAGCCTAAAGCATGCTCAAATTAGGGCTAACAACCTATGGCATGTTAAGGCAATACAAGGCATTACATGGCAACTATGCTAAGCATGCATAAGGGACCAAAACCAACTTAAAATCATGTTATATCATGGCAATATAAGCATGAAAAACAAACCAAACATGCTTAACACACACTCAAGCACAAGCTCCCTCAAGAAGCCAAATCTTGTCATTTTCAAGGACATCAAGGAGAGGGGGTGGTCCTCTCCTTCTTGAGACTCTAAGGCATCATCTTCACCACTGAAATCCCTCAAGATTTCAGTGGTGAAGAGATCCTAACACCAAAGTCTCGGATCTCTCACAAAATGGCACAAAAAAGGGCCTTTTCAAGGCCTAAGGGTGGTCAAACTTGCTCAAACCACAAAACACTCTTAATAAACAATAAAGAGGCTTAAAAAACAGAACTTTTATGTGTTAAAGACTAAGCACAAAAACAGTTCAAAACTAGGCAAAAATGGAGTGCAAGAATGGGGTAAAAAGAGCTAGTTTCTTACCCTTGATGACCACCTTCACAAAGGTTGATGTGTTGGTTCCCTTGAACACCAAACCAGCTCCAAAGCTCCAAAACAAACCTCTGGACCCTCAAGAACTCAAGGAAGGTGAAACACTAGGTGTTGGTGAACAAAAGTATGACACAAGCACCTAGTGTACAAAACAAGAGGGAAGAAGAGAGATAGAAGGTGTATCTATCTTAACCCTAAAAACCAGAGCTTGGTCTATCTAAAATGTCTAAAATTTTGTAACCTTAAGCCAAGAAGAGGAGTGGTCCTCTTATAGGCAAGCAAAGCTTGCAAAGCTTACAAGCTAAGCTAACTAAGAGGGTCATCCCTCCATACACGTGTATGGAGGGGAACCAAAACTATACAGCTGTCTGAAAATATCTCATAAAGCAACTGCACAGTGTCCGGCCGGCAAAGAGTGCCATTTTGGCAAAACTTAGTGCCGGTCAGCACAAAAGAGTGCCGGTCGGCACAATAAAGTGCCGATGGCAACACCAGCCAGCCGGTGGCCTCTAGCCAGTGCCGGTGGTGTGTGGGGATGCCTCACAAAGCATTCCCTGCCCTTCCAAGGCAAAACACAAGTGTTTGGTGCAAAACCAAACACAAAACGATCGAGTTCGGAAGTCCTGAGGCAAGGCGCGCGAGCCGAGAACTCCGGGAACTCCAAACGAACGCAAACATGGATAATCACCGAGTGTTCAAGCGGTGACGTCCAAGTCTTGAGGACGGTCAAAAATGGGGTGTCTACAGTTGCCCCTCTTTGACAGAACTCGAAAGTCATAACAATGACGGGAGTGAATGTCAAAGCCCAGAGACGACCCATTTTTGACAAGGCCGAAGACTTGGACAAACATACAAAGCGCAAATGGTTGAACTCGCAAGCTGCCTACGTATCCCTTAGGAATCAAACCAGCGTAGTTCAGGCACAGGCATACAAGCCGCAGATAAGGTATGCGCCCGTAGGCGGGGGCAAGATGCAACTGACGATGCAAAAGGCCGAGCATAACTTATGATCATGCAAAGGATGCTATAATGAAGCAATTATGCAAAATAAATGCAACATTTTAGGCGAATGCTATGCAAGCAAGTAAACGTGAACCAACCTACATGTCATGTAGAAAGGATGTAAGAAAATTATACAATTCTCACGGCGTCTTGCGCGGAGAAGGCTAAAAGTGACTACCGAGAATACTCGGAGTCTCAAACACAACATCTCTCAGCGTATCGTACACAGGAGAGGAAAGAGTAACACTTCTCAGCGTAGTACACGCGAGAGAAGAAAGATAAAATTTCTCAGCGTAGTACACGCAAGAGAAGAAGGAAAGGCAAAGAGAAACCTCATCAGCGTAGTACACGCGAGAGAGGAAAGAGGAAAGAGAAAAGCCTCTCAGCGTAGTACACGCGAGAGAGGAAAGAGAAAAGCCTCTCAGCGTAGTACACGCGAGAGAGGAAAGAGAAAAGCCCCTCAGCGTAGTACACGCGAGAGAGGAAAGCAAAAAGAAACCTCTCAGTGTAGTACACGCGAGAGGGGAAAGAGAAAAGCAAAGAGAAACCTCTCAGCGTAGTACACACGAGAGAGGAAAGAGAAAAGCCTCTCAGTATAGTACACGCGAGAGAGGAAAGAGAAAAACAAAGAGAAACCTCTCAGCGTAGTACACGCGAGAGAGGAAAGCAAAAAGAAACCTCTCAGCGTAGTACACGCGAGAGAGGAGAGAGAAAAGCCTCTCAGCGTAGTACACGCGAGAGAGGAAAGGGAAAAAGCGAAAAGAAACCTCTCAGCGTAGTACATGCGAGAGAGGAAGAGGAAAGCCTCTCAGCGTAGTACACGCGAGAGAGGAAAGAGAAAAACAAAGAGAAACCTCTCAGCGTAGTACACGCGAGAGAGGAAAGCAAAAAGAAACCTCTCAGCGTAGTACACGCGAGAGGGGAAAGAGAAAAGCAAAGAGAAACCTCTCAGCGTAGTACATGCGAGAGAGGAAAGAGAAAAGCCTCTCAGCGTAGTACACGCGAGAGAGGAAAGAGAAAAACAAAGAGAAACCTCTCAGCGTAGTACACGCGAGAGAGGAAAGCAAAAAGAAACCTCTCAGCGTAGTACACGCGAGAGGGAAAGAGAAAAGCAAAGAGAAACCTCTCAGCGTAGTACACGCGAGAGAGGAAAGAGAAAACAAAGATAAACCTCTCAGCGTAGTACACGCGAGAGAGGGAAGAGGAAGCCTCTCAGCGTAGTACACGCTAGAGGGGAAAGAGAAACAACGCAAGTAAGAAGGCACACAACAATGTGGGCGAAACATGCGCGACAACGCAAGTGAAATGAGTGCATAACAATGCAACTGGGATGTGCATCACGATGTAAATGAAATGGGTGCATAAAAATGCAATTGGAACATGCAGCATAATCAAATAAGGAAATACACATCTTAATGAGACCAATTCAAACGCGACCTCCGATTTACCTCTCGGAGGGGTCACAATAGATTCCGAAAGGATACAACTCGTGCACGCAAACTGACAATGAGCTACGCATCGGAAACATCAGTTGATACTTCCGCAGAAACATTTTGAGCTTGAAGTAGAGGCACACCCATACTTCGGAGCATTGACAAGGCCTGAAGAGGTACATCTGGAGTACAATCACGGAATTTGCTGAAGGTGAAACACACTCAGATGCTTCAATTTTCCCTATTTTCTTTTGCTTTGCAGTCTGGAACCTATATAGTTTCAGATAGATCCTGATTTTACTGTTCTCACATGACCTGGGTTGAACCCTGCAGTTTTTGACAGAACAAATTCCTTTTTTGCACAAATGTGGAGAATGGCACAGCACTCTGAGCACACAACAAATCATTTTTGAAATTGAGAAAATGAGTTCTCGACTGGGTATTGAGCCTACAACTGAACACAGCGAAAAAGACTCAACAATGGAAAACGATAGGTAACTAACCTAAACACATCTATTGATACTCGAAACGACTTGAAACAAGAATCAAGACAGACAAAACAAAACACAAGACTCAAATGTGCACAGGGAGCCCGTTTCACCGGGTATTATTTCTCACCCTTTCTCATTTGTGATTCTCACATCACTCGGCCCTCAAGCTCTGTTTTTCTGAAAAAGCCCTTTTCCTCACTTTTTCTCTCAGTGCACATCTCTCTATTCTTCAATCTCTCATTTTTTATCCCTCCCCTGGGTGGTTGATGGATAAATAGAAAGTTGCGGGGTCTTGCCCCTAGCATTCCGCCAGATTCTTCTTCTTGTTCACAATAGTGAGTTTTTTCCACAGAGGGGCCGCGCTACAATTGGGTGTATAACGAATCCGCGGCTGACATCGGTCGACAATGCTCTGCCGGGGAGTTTGGACATGGTTAGATCTGTCCAGATAATGGAGTGGAATATCTCGCCCCAGTCCATTTCGTGCTTCGCACTTGGCTTGATACCTCGTTGCTTGGAGGATGTTGAGAGCTTTCAGCCCTTTTGTTGTTAACCTCAGTTGTGCCTTTTCTGGCAAGTAGAGTGCCCTTCTGGCAAGTATGTTGGCGACGGGGGAAAGACAGGAAGCCTGACTCAACTGTGCCCCTAGTTTATCATTTTGACCATTTTTTATTTTGCTTTCTACTAAAACAATTTTGACCAACATGAGAGTTAGATTAACATGCTTGTGCAATTTTCTGATTTAAAATCATGCAAGTCAGGCTATGAGCACTGAAAATTTTCCTTTTTTGGGTCCAAGAAAAAGTCCAGTTTTGGAAAATATGAAATAATTTTCGAGAGACCAGTCAACCTCAGTAAAAATCCTCAAAAATTATTTTTGCAAACGGCCAATGCTTAACAAGCACGGAACCAACTCTTGAGATGCACAACCTCGGACCCATAGCAATGGAAAATTGCCCCTTGTCTGAAGGACACTTCATGGCAACGGAAAGTTGCCCCTTGTTTGGACGGCACCGCAGCGCATTGAATGGCAACGGAAAGTTGCCCCTTGTTTGAATGGCACTGCAGCGCATTGTAGTCAGTCCTCAGAGCGATGATTGTGACCAAACTCTCGGATACAGAGAAGGCAGGGATGGTCAAAACCATTACATGGACACAGTCGAATTTGAAGTGTTTTAGGGCTGGACTTCAGAGTGAAGTTGCCTACGTATCCCAAACATGGGAATCAAGCCTTACGTAGTTCGGGGTTAAGGTACACTCGGGTATTTAACCTCTCCTTTTTAGGCTCTAACTTTTGCCAAGGAGCCCATTGCGGGTTTTCGACCTTGCGAGCTTTGTTGTTCTTCTTTTTTCAATTTTTTGTATCTTTTCATTCTTTTTTTTTGCATTTTTTCTTCTTTCTTTTTTTTCTCTCTTTTTTTTTTTGCATTTTTTTCTTTTGCTTTCTTTTTTGTATTTTTCTCTTGCTCTAACTTTTGCCTGGGTCGCCCTTCCGGGTTTTCGGCCCAGCAAGCCTCTCAAAGGGTAAAAGTGTAACAAGTCCATGCCAAATGGTTTTAGGGTTTTGAAGCCATCCGTATCCAGGAGAGTGGCTGTTGATTTGCAAGAGGACTCATCTTCAGCTCTTCGAGCATGTCTGACATCTTTGCCCCTAGTTCGAAGGGTACTTCTGATTTAGCTTCGCAAGCTCCTTCTGATCTTCTGATCTTCTTGATCTGACTTTGGTGCTCCTTGTTCGAGGGCTGCTTCAAATCTGGCCACACAGGCCTCACATGGATGGTTGACCATTGATCATTCTGAACCCAATGTTCAAGGTTTTGGGAGCAAAGGGGTTGAATCTTGAGGCTGAGAGTGATCCTAAGCTGCACAATCTCAAGAGCGATTCCACACAAGTCTTCACAGGACCGCGCAAAACATTTTTTGAAATCTTTTAAGAAAGCGACTAATCGCTCGCGCTGAAGATGGTGTGGGACCAATCTGGATCAAGCCAGGATCCTTCCCAGTACTCACACTAACAAGCATGATCTCATTCATTAAGGGCTTAGCACGCCTCTCTCTCTCTCAATTGATCAAATTTTTGCAAAACCCGAGGAATTTCCTTCCTCTTCGTTTTCACCGCAGTGTTCAAAAAGTTTTGAAAAAACTTAGGTCATTACAATGACTCCAAGGCACAGAAAAGGCAGAGTTCCCAGTCAAATACTGCCATCTCATTTAGAATTTCTGGCACAACTGGCACATGGCGGAAGCAAACGCGAGAGCGTAAAAATCACTGTTGTTTCATTCAGATCTTCTGGTGTAACTGGCTCCAAGGCAGAAACAGACTCGAAAGGAAGCAAAAAGACAAACACAAAACAAGCAAGTGATGTCTGAGGTAACACCCCCGAAATCACCCGACTCTAACAAAACAGGACTGACTCAATACAACAAGACAGACCCTGACCGACTCAGTATGAAAAGACTGACTCAATACAAAATGACAAGACTGACCCAATACCTAAGTCAGAAAGCAAAATTAACAGCATTTGTACATTGCTCAAAATAGTGCATGCCGTCCACCACATCTGAAGTAAACTGGATGCCGCCCGCAGGCGGTTCATCTCCTGATCACATCACATTATCCCCCACAAGTTCATTGATCAAGTGCCAATAGACTTTGCTGAGTCAGTGCGACGATGACCTTATTGTCAATCAGATCTTGTATTTCGTGGCGAAGACGGAAACACTTATTAGTGACATGGCCGACCTGCTGATGAAAGGCACAATACTTGGCCGGATCATGGGAGGGAGGAAGTTTATCTGGCGTGGTCGCGGCTCCAGGGGTTTCAGGTACCCCTTTTTAATCAGGACCCTCAAGGCCGCTGATAGAGACATGTACAGTGGTGCGAACACCCTCTGGCCTCGAGTGGGTATTTTGAGGTTTGTGGAGTTTTGCTGGATGCACCAGCAAAGGGATTGGCAGGCGTTGACTGGGTTTGCTGGTCTCTTCCGAGTACGGGGCTAGAGTTGAAAGGAACATTCCTGGTATAAAGGCCCTTCTCCCGGCTCACCCCTTGATTCAAACTGCCCCCAACTTGAGTGGCGAAAGTGTCATCCACAGTTTTTGCAACAACTGCGAGTACTTGCTGTTTGTTTAGCCCTTCGGCTTTCAAAGCCTCAATATCCCACTGAAGGTGTTCATGGGGACGAATGCCTGCCCCAACCTTATTCTTACCACCTGTCTCTACTTTGCCAAGGGATTGGCCTTCTTCCAAGGCAGCCTGTCCCAAGGTTGGGGAGCCTTTAGACATGAACTCTCTGGTACGTGATGTGGTTGATGATGGGGCCAAAACCCCAAAGGTTAGATCTGCCACAGTTCTCTGAAGATCTTCGATCATCTTCATCAGCTCAGAAGTAGTGGGTTCATGGGTTTGAGATGATTGGGGTTCAGACGCACCCATCATGCATAAGTCCATGCTTTTTGGGATAAACACCTCTGGTTTGGGTAGATGGGCCGGGGTGATGTATATGCTGGGGTCAAAGGTGGATGGTAGTGTATGGATTAGGTTGAGATGTGGATGAGGTACTTGGTCATTGGGGTCTGAAGGTGGAGCTATCGTCGGCTGTCAATGAGGTTTTTGGATCTCATGACGAAGACGAAAGCACACGTCGATGTCATGGCCAGCTCGCTGATGGAAGGCACAGTAGTCAGCTGGGTTATGTGAGGGAGGGGGCTTCTTTGGTAATGGTTGTGGCTCCAGTGGCTTCAGATACCCCTTTTGATCAGGACCCTCAGGGCCGTTGACAGAGACATGTACAGTGGGGTAAACACCCTTTGGCCTGAGGCGGGTATTTGGCTATTTGTGAGCTAGTTTCGGATGCACCGGTGAATGGGGTGGTCATTTTTTGTGTGGTGGTGGTGACCATGCCCATGTCTGAAGTTATAGCAGCTGTGTCACCACTGGTGGTCGCATCCGAACTGTGGGTAAATGCTCTCCTGGGTTGCTCTTTCTCCTGGTCAATAAGGCCCTGCTTCATAGCGTCCTCGATCTGTACCCCTATCTCGTGTAGGTCCGCAAAGGTAGGAAAGGGTAAAACTATCATCTTTTGCATAAGCTTGGGTTGGAGGTTGCGCACAACCATCCTTATCTGGTCTTTGTCAGAAGGCCTTGTAGTCATCATTGAGGCCTTTGATCTCCATCTCGTCACGAACTCTGAGAAACCCTCCTTTAGTTCTTGGCGGGTGGCTTCGAGATCATGAGTTGTGACCTCGATCTGTGTGTTGTAGGAGTATTGAGCAATAAAGGCCTCAGCCAGCTCTTCCCAGTTCCGTTTCACAGAGTCCTTCAATTTTGCATGCCAGATTGCGGCTATCCCAGACATGGTTCGGCCAAAGAGAGACAACTTCTGAGCTGTGGTCAAACCCATGGCTTCAAGATATCGCTTCAAGATATCGAAAACAGGTGGAGGTGCACCCTTGGGTCTCCAGAACCGTCAAAGCGATCGATATGCGGCATTTAAACTCCTCCGGCAAGGTAACTGCAGATTCAATATACCCGTCCTCTAAATCCGGGATGGGGTTCACTCCATGTGCTCGTCTGAACAACTCCTCCAGTTTATTGACCTTAAGTGCAGTTGGGTCAACCTTAAATTCAAAGGGCGTGTCCACTGGATTAGCCGGTGCTTTGGACAACGAGGTGGGATTGGCAGTGAGACTGGCCATGTCGGAACATCCGTATTTCCTGGACGTGAGCTGCCTCTCTGGGTATTGGAACCATAGGTGGGGGTGGAGCTGGGTGCGAAGCAGATGCTCCGTCTTGTTGGGGTTGCTGTTGCTGCTGAAGCTTGGTGAGTAAGCCCGCTTGTTGAGCCAGAACCTCTGCTTGGTGGGTGGTAAACTCTGCCCGACGAGCAGCGTCCTGTTGCATGGCCTGCATGGCCTCTTGGAGTTGACGCACCTCCTCCTGCATATTAACTGAAAGCTGCGGATCCGAACAGAGGTGATGTGACTGGTGACTAACGGATCGAATGTCTGCCTTGCCTTAGCGAAGGAACACTGGTTGCCTTTGAACTGAATTTCTGACCTAACAAAGTCTATCAGCACAAGTCCGATGAACCTCGGGGAATATTGGAGCCTTCTGAAGCTATAGTTCCAGGACTACCTAGCAAAAGAGAAAACAAACAGCATCTCAGCTCAATTTCTCTGGAACGGATATAAGCATAGCAGAACGACTGTACTCATTACTGGTCACTGTTCCCCAAATCACTGCCCCAAAACTGAATCTGATACCTGCAGATATAACTGATTCTCAAAAACTATTACCGGTGCCCTCGGGCTGGATACCAAAACTTGCAAACTGATATGCGCATTCCCTGTAGAGATACACTCTAAAAGCACATAGCATGTAAAAGAGAGCCAATACACCCCTATGTTGGGGTAGGGTTTTCCTGTCCTATTTTGTCAGGAGCTAGGGTTTCACTATACACACAGCGGTTTCAAACAACCTATATCGGGTAAGCAACCTGTCCTAGTTTGGAATGGTCACTATGGATTTCGATATGCACTAGGTCGAATGGTCAAAAAGGGTGCCCCGGTAAAACCGGGGTTTGTGTTCCCATACTGGCAGAGCCCGCAACCGGTCAGCCTTATGGTCATGCCTTGACAAGACAAGCCTCCAGCAAACCGCTCAGGAATAGCAGATGGCCAACACGGTGTCCTAGGCGCACCAATGCACATGCAATGCAAAGAAACACATAAGTGTAGTCAAAACAAGATATCACGAGTTCGAGTCAAGCTCTCTAAAAATCCCCAGCAGAGTCGCCAGAAACTGTAGACGTGCCCTTGGGCCTCACTCTACAGTTCGGACTCCCTTTTGTTTTGCTGCGGTTCGTAATCTGAACCAAAGAGTCCAACTCTGGCAAATCGTTTTGAGAAAAACATATTTTTTGAAAAGTAGTGCCAAACATGGACTGCTTTGCCAGATTACAGAGTCGCCACCTAAATATTTTTTTAAAGGGAGAATTTAGGAAACCCTGACTCGGTGCTGAAGGCCACACGTCCGTCATCACCAAATGTCTTGGCTCGGGAGCTTGGGTACGATCGGGGAAGGTCAGCTATGAGCACCCCCTTTCGCCCGGTCCGAAGACCGGCCTCTACTAACCGTGATATCTGTTTTTGAAAACTTTATGCGTTCTTATTCCGGTTATTAACCTAGCATTACTATGTGATGCGCACAACACAAACGTATAGACTAGATTGCCTAACTTGGAAATAAACATTGCATATCCGTTTTGTCTCGAAAAACGTGTTGGTTTTTGCTACTCGAAAGTAGGCTAAAATACGGATTTCAATGAGTTGTTCCAACTCACGCAATCCAACCTTCACCCACAGGCATTCAAACAGTAATATCACATAAGCATTTAGCCGCATGGTAATCATACTGTCATGTTAGCATTCACACGCATGCGATATGCTAAAGCATAAAATACTCACATCGTACTCCGTGCCAAAACAATAGACTGGTTAGCAAAACATGCATGACCTAGTTCATGTTAAATGGCTAATGCAACACAGACATAGATGCAATCTAGAGTAGGCTCGGCTAACCCTAAACATGGCATATGAAATGCTACAACTATCACGTATTCAAATTGGAATTGGAAATACGATGCAGTTTGTATGATGTACCGAGCCCGGTGCATGTAAACAAATGCATGAATGCACGCATGCATTGCATAAGGTATGCTAATTTAAATGTGCCCTAATCTACCAACATAAGCGGGTAAATAAAAGGGAGAAAGAAGTGGGGATTGGAAGACATACACCCACTCACCCACACTTATTACAATTATGCCCTCACTCGGAGGGACCGAAAGAATATACAAATTAATTAACTACGCAAGCTAATTAAATATTACAAATTAATTAAATTAATCAAATAAATTAATTAATCTAATTAAAGCAGTAAACCGCCTCGGGATGAGGACCGGATGCAACACGCGCTCGGGACTGGCTCGGAACCGCACTGCCATGCACGGATTGCCTCTGTTTCCTCTGTTCTCCTCCTCAGAAAATTGCCAAAGTCCCAGAAGTACCTCTCAGGGCACTGGGGAGTACCACCGGCTGGGATAGAGCACCACCGGCTGAAGAAGGAGGCCACCGGCACTGGACTCATCCATCGGCTGCCAAATGACTGCCGGTCGGCACTAAACAGTGCCGGTCGGCACAAAATGCCTGCAAAACCTGCAACTCACAGCAGCAGAGGACAACAACATGCATGGCAATGTGATTCAAGATATTTATGCACTATACACACCCCTTATCATGTTTTTGACTCAAGGGGGCATGTGCCTCGATTCCCGGACCACCAATCGCGCATTTCCATGCATGATGGCCCTAAGAACCAAGAATGCAACTTTGATTTCAAATGCATGCAATGCAAACAAGCAAACAAGGGTACTCAACCTCCATCATACTTCACTTCAAGAGGCCAAACGTGCACAATACAAATGCAACCCTAAACATGTCAACTAGGCATGCAACATGGACTATGCAATATGTTCATGCAAAGGGTTCAAGCAAGCATGCAAGATAAGCATGCAAACCAATGGAAGGATGGTCTTATACATGAATTAGGCAACTCAAATAGTCCTAAAATCAGTGGCCAAAATGCTAAGTCAAGAGGGCCAAACACACATGCACACATGCACAAGTTAAGGCACCAACACTTAAGCACAATTAAGCAACTCTTAAACACATCTAAGAGGCACAAACATGGACTATTAGCATACAT
This sequence comes from Camellia japonica, assembly GCA_030407325.1. Classification (NCBI taxonomy): domain Eukaryota; kingdom Viridiplantae; phylum Streptophyta; class Magnoliopsida; order Ericales; family Theaceae; genus Camellia; species Camellia japonica. The sequence goes on along the minus strand of JAPPVO010000016.1, from coordinate 134,897,544 downwards.
GAAAAGCTCTGAAATTCATGCAAAACATGGTGCCAAACCAACTAACAAAGCAAGCCAAACAAGGCATACAAATGGCTCAAGCATTAAGGCAAGCCCATGAGGCTTTGAACCACACTTAGTACAACCACACATGGCAATACTTAACCACTTAAAAACAGAGTTTTAACACATAAAACTAAGCCTAAAGGACCACCTAGATGGCATCTAGATGACATGAATTCAAAGGCATGCATTAAGGCCAAGACATGGAGCATACAACACATGCTTTTAAAACATTAAAGAAGCCACTTAGGCAAGCATACAAGCACACCAAAGGGACTGAAATAGCATGCTAGATGGTTCTAAACCACCAAAATGAGGTAAGCAACACATGCTACACATGCATGCTCAAAGGCTAGCAAGCCTAAAATGCAAAGGGGCTATATAATGCATGCCAAGATCAACCCAAATGACTATGGACAGAGCTAAAACATGGCAAAATAAGCACAAACATTCACAAATCTAAGCCTAAAGCATGCTCAAATTAGGGCTAACAACCTATGGCATGTTAAGGCAATACAAGGCATTACATGGCAACTATGCTAAGCATGCATAAGGGACCAAAACCAACTTAAAATCATGTTATATCATGGCAATATAAGCATGAAAAACAAACCAAACATGCTTAACACACACTCAAGCACAAGCTCCCTCAAGAAGCCAAATCTTGTCATTTTCAAGGACATCAAGGAGAGGGGGTGTCCTCTCCTTCTTGAGACTCTAAGCATCATCTTCACCACTGAAATCCCTCAAGATTTCAGTGGTGAAGAGATCCTAACACCAAAGTCTCGGATCTCTCACAAAATGGCACAAAAAGGGCCTTTTCAAGGCCTAAGGGTAAGGTCAAACTTGCTCAAACCACAAAACACTCTTAATAAACAATAAAGAGGCTTAAAAAACAGAACTTTTATGTGTTAAAGACTAAGCACAAAAACAGTTCAAAACTAGGCAAAAATGGAGTGCAAGAATGGGGTAAAAGAGCTAGTTTCTTACCCTTGATGACCACCTTCACAAAGGTTGATGTGTTGGTTCCCTTGAACACCAAACCAGCTCCAAAGCTCCAAAACAAACCTCTGGACCCTCAAGAACTCAAGGAAGGTGAAACACTAGGTGTTGGTGAACAAAAGTATGACACAAGCACCTAGTGTACAAACAAGAGGGAAGAAAAGAGATAGAAGGTGTATCTATCTTAACCCTAAAACCAGAGCTTGGTCTATCTAAAATGTCTAAAATTTTGTAACCTTAAGCCAAGAAGAGGAGTGGTCCTCTTATAGGCAAGCAAAGCTTGCAAAGCTTACAAGCTAAGCTAACTAAGAGGGTCATCCCTCCATACACGTGTATGGAGGGGAACCAAAACTATACAGCTGTCTGAAAATATCTCATAAAGCAACTGCACAGTGTCCGGCCGGCAAAGAGTGCCATTTTGGCAAAACTTAGTGCCGGTCAGCACAAAAGAGTGCCGGTCGGCACAATAAAGTGCCGATGGCAACACCAGCCAGCCGGTGGCCTCTAGCCAGTGCCGGTGGTGTGTGGGGATGCCTCACAAAGCATTCCCTGCCCTTCCAAGGCAAAACACAAGTGTTTGGTGCAAAACCAAACACAAAACGATCGAGTTCGGAAGTCCTGAGGCAAGGCGCGCGAGCCGAGAACTCCGGGAACTCCAAACGAACGCAAACATGGATAATCACCGAGTGTTCAAGCGGTGACGTCCAAGTCTTGAGGACGGTCAAAAATGGGGTGTCTACAATGTGATATCTAACAACATGAGACAATGGGGTCATCATCCATTGCTTAAGAAGAATGAACACTTCTAAAAAGGTGGTGCATCGATTTCGTGTCCATGTTAGACACCGACACTCGTTGGACACTTTCCCGACACATATTCGACATTCATCCTATTGATACAGAGGAATGAGAAAACAAAATTGGTTAGCTTGAGGCGTATCTGAAGACACTTTCTTTAGAATGTAATTTGCCCCCATTCAATTGAGTTTGCTAATGGGTTGCAGGAAAAGTGGTTCCCAGGATACAACAAGCCTGGGATGAAAAACAACAACCAACAAAGTTAGTGAATTTCTTATGAAATAAATCCTAATTAAATAGTTATATTCTGAGAAAGAGATTGGGAATTTCAAAGTGAGTAAAAGTTCTTCCCTGCAAGACTTTATATAGACACAAAGGTGTCTATTCAAATAGATACAAAAACATTCCAATAGATGCCTTTACATTCCAATAGGTACCTTTTAGTTTGGTGTTCATTCAAATAGGTACAAACATTCCAATAGTCGCCTTTACATTCCAATAGGTACCTTCTAGTTTGGTGTCTATTCAAATAGATACAAACATACCAATAGGTACCTTTTAGTTTGTAACTAACACATCTATTGACAACTTTAATCTAGACCCTCCATTTGTAAATTTTTAATCTAGACCGTTGATCAGGCATTCCAGATTCAAAAAATTAATCAAACTTCAAAATAGGCACAAAAGCTATTATGCTATCAAACATGTCTCAACAATCTCCCACTTTGATAGTATAATAAAATTAAATAAATAACTAAAACATCTCACATTCATAATAGAAAAAATATCATTATAATTACAAGGTGTTGTACAACTTAAACCTCCAATTAGTACAAATACATCAAAGTTCTAAAAAGTCATTGGTGTGCTAAGCAATTAAACCAAGTACTCCTTAAAGAATAAAACCGGATATACAGTACACATAACAAAATTCTATTTTCAGGGATTTCAAAATTTCGCTCTTGTACGTAAATGGCCATGTGCTAATTCTTGGTTTCATGAATGAGCCAAAGAGCAAACCCAAACTCTCTTGGGAAGCAACACTACTTCTACTTTCACATAGGCAAGTTCCAGTTGTGCCTCCATTACGAGACACTTAAAACTTCATTAAGAATGTAATTTAACCCTCTTTTATGTAATGGACGACATTGATTCTTTTCATTTTTTGAGGTGAGTGCATATAATCAATTAGTGTTTTCCATATACTTATCAACAACTTGTTTTTACCCATTAAACCCTTGACTAGAGTTTCTCTAGTTTTGGGTTGGGTTACTGTCATTGGTGATCATTAGGAATGGTTTTAGCGCCATCTCAATTGCAATTCCCTTTACCAACTCTCTAGACAGACCTTTTGTAAAAGGGTTAGCCAAGTTCTTACTTGACTTTATATATTGAATTGTGATAACTCCATCCTATATCAATTGCCTTACAAAGTAATGTCTTAGACTCATGTGTCTAGACTTAGCATTGTAAGTGTTGTTATAAGCTCGTGACAAGGTAGTTTCACTATCGTAATGAATAGAAATTGGAGGCATTGGATTAGGCCATAACTTGATATCCAAAGGCAAGTTTCTAATCCAATCAACCTATTTTCCCTATTGTTGCTAATGTTATGAATTCATATTCCATAGTCGAATGGGATATACAAGTTTGTTTTTTTAGATGCCTATGAAATAGCACCCCCACCAAGGAGAAATACCCATCCAGAAGTGGACTTAATATCTCCTTGACTAGTAATCCAACTAGCATCAATATATCCCTTTAATACAACCATAAATTTATTATAAAACAGCCCAAATCCCATGGTGCTTTTGAGATAACCAAAGATTCTATCGACTACTTTCCAATGTTCACTACTTAGATGAATTGTAAAACGGCTCATTTTGCACACATCAAAAGCTATATATGATCTAGTACAATGCATAAGATACATCAAACTTCCAATAGCACCAACACACTCAAGCTGTGCAATTGCTCTACCAAAATTCTCAGTTAATTTAGCAATTGATTCAAACGGCATACTAAATTCTTTAAAACTGAGATGCTTAAATTTTGAGAGCATTTTATCAATGTAACGGTCTTGACATAAGTCATAACCCCTACTATGCCTTTTCATTAATTCAAAGAATAGTATCAACTTCTAGATCTTTCATTTCAAAAATAGAAGATAGATACTTCTTGGTTTCAAGTATCCCTAACATGTTTGTCCCTATGATGAGCATATCATTAACATACCAACATACAATCACACCATAGTCTTTGGTAAATTTAAAGTATATGCATTTATCAACACTATTGTGGGTAAAGCCATAAGACAGAATGCATGAATCAAATTTCTGATGTCATTGTTTGTGTGCTTGTTTTAAACCATACAAAGATTTATTTACACACTTTCCTCTCATTTCTAAGTAGAACAAATCCTTCTGGTTGATCCATCTACACCTCTTCATCTAAATCACCATTTAAAAATACAATTTTGACATCCATTTGATGGACGTGTAGATGATACATAGATGCTAATGCCATGAGAATTCTTATGGAAGTAATTCTGGCAACAAGCGCATATGTATCAAAATAGTCTATACCTTTTTTCTTTTTCTTTTTTGTCTAAAACCTTTGGCTACTAGTGTAACGCCCCAAAAAAATTCAACATGAACTACCCATACTAATTAGCAATCCCGCATCAATTACAACAATTCTTCCATCTTTGCATAATTAATAAATGAGTCTTTACAAAAGTTTCACATGTGGATATACATTCAATGATAAGAAAACACATGAATCTATAGCATGTGAAGCATCTATTCTCAAAGCAACAAAATGCCCTTAAGGGCTTACAAATTCCAAGGCAATAGCCTGGTTACACCAAAATGGTCTCTCGGATCCATACACATTAGCCCTTGGCTTTGCAAGTTTACAACACAAACAAAAGAGCTATTTACTCTTCACAAAATATCCACGCCCTCAGTTCGGCGGAATCACTACATCTTTACCTGCACCAAATCCCATAGGGGTGAGCATAAAGCCCAATAGAGAATTCTCACAAAGTATATATAGTTATGCAACTCCCAATGTAAATGTAATGCCAATGTCATGCAATGCTTTTTTAAAGAAATTTCATTTCCATGTTCTTCTCAAAGATTTCCATTTCTCAATAAAAGCTTGCAATCTCAACACATTTCAAAACTTTCAATTTTAGACAAAGGGGTAGTAAATACGACACTGGTAATCCCTAGGCTGGTGTCTGCAAGTAGACTCTACGAGCACTACCAAACTGTCATTTTTACCGATATTAACCGGAAGGCTCGACACCTGTCCGCGCGGTTTTCTGGTTTTTCACCATGGACAGTCAGGCCAACTTAACAAAATTCATCTATACCCCCTAACTGGACTTACCACCATATTTACCCCTTACACACTTCCATAGTTCTCATTACAATACCATTTCTTTCAAGAATGTAAATCTCTTCGATTTAGAACCACAATACACAATAATAAATGAAATGATATGCAATGCAAAAATTCCCATGGTTCATAACATTCCTTCTCAAGTCAACCATATACCATCAATTTCCTCATTTCACAAGTCATAGCAACATGGTCTCATCAAGGACTACACATGAAGTTTTCAAAACAATTTCTCTATCTCAATATATTTAAAAGATTACCATTCTTGCAAAACACATTATGGAATTTACACCCATTCATCTTCTATTCAAAGAAAGAAAAGAGTTTTATGAACATTTCCATGTTCCCCAAAATCTCTAAATTTCTAGGGTTTTCACCAAAAACCAAACATTTCCCATCTCCATAAAGAAACCCCATTAAATCATCCTCTTGAGTTGAATGACTAAACAAGCCCACTAGGAATTTAATAAAATGATTTGAGATTAAACCCATTTTGGGAGCTCTACATTTTAGATCACAAAAATCAAAATCAACATTAATCCTTCAAGGAACTTTTAAATCAACAACAACAATACATAACATATATATATAACTCAAGAATTCCCTACCTCAAAGAAGAACTCAAAGAAGAAGATGAGAAAAACCCCAAGATGCTCCAAACTTGTATTTTTTTGGATCGAAAGAGAGCCCACCTCAAACTCTAGCTTTTTAGCAAAGGAAAAATGATAGAAACACCTTAGAAATGGAGTATTTGTAGAGAGAAGGGGTGAGAGAGAGTTGGATCTAGGGTTTTGGGAGAAGAAGATAGTGAAAAAGGGATAACATTCCCACTGCTGAAATCTGATATATGCGAAGCTCGCTCAAGCGAAGGAGTCATCGCTCGAGCGACCAGACACAACGAACGAACCTCGCTCGAGAGCAAGAATCTTCGCTCGAGCGAACAAAGCAAGACTTCAGGTCTACAACCCACCAACGCAAACGCACGCTCGAGCGTAAGAACGCTCGCTTGAGTGAAGGAATACAGAGCTCGCTCGAGCGTGAGAAATCTCGCTCGAGCAAAGAATGCCACTCTTCAGGTCTAAAAGAGACGCAGACGCACGCTCGAGCGCAAGAATTCTCGCTCGAGCGAGGAGACACACCAGTTGAGACTCGCTCGAGCGCAAGAAATCTCGCTCGAGCAAAGAGACAAATACCGAGGGCTCGCTCGAGCGCAAGAAGCCTTGCTCGAGCAAAGAGACAAAAATCTGGGCAGCAACTACTTGCACCAACTCACAACCAACCTGTCCCAAACTTGCTCAACACATCCCAAAGCTCAAATATAAGGAAACAAATGGTGGAAACAAGGTATAAACCACAACACACAATCACGGATCGCTATAAACCTCCCCCCTTAAAGAATTTCGTCCCCGAAATTTAGACAAACCAACAAACAAATGTGCTTTTACAACTACAATCATTCTAACAACATTTTCAAGTTATAACATCAACACCCAACCAACTTTTACCCTTCTTTCCATCATCATTTCATCTAAACAACATTCGTTCAAATTAGAGATATGAGATAAAACATTTACAACAAAGTATCATTCTTCCATAAGCTCATGCTCAATTTAACAATACATTTAACAACAGGTGATCAACAATTTCACACTCCCCCCTCATCACTAGGGGACATTACACTCAAAATAAAACAATCAAGCACGTTCAAATAAATCTGGATACTTGGAGCGGACCTCTGCTACCCTTTCCCAAGTCGCTTCCTCGATTCTATGGTGTCTCCACAATACTTTCACTAAGGGTATGGTTTTGCCTCGTAGCACTTGCTCCCGAGTATCCAAGATTTGAACCGGTCGCTCTTCGTAGAAGGCATCCTCATCAACCTCTAATTCAACCCAATCCAACACATGACAAGGGTCGGGTTCGTACTTCCTAAGCATTGACACATGGAATACGTTATGAACCCCCGAAAGTTGTGGCAGTAAGGCTAACCAATATGCCACCTCCCCAATCCTTTCCAATATCTCGAAAGGCCCGATGAACCTAGAAGACAACTTCCCACTTTTGCCAAACCGCATCAAACCCCGCCTAGGTGAGATTTTAAGGAGCACATGATCACCTACTTCAAAGGATAAGGGTCGTCTTCTCTTATCGGCGTAACTCTTCTGTCAGCTTTGAGACGTGGCTAATCTCTTCCGAATGAGAGCAACTTTCTCGGTTGTCTCCCTAACAATCTCCAGACCCAACAACAGTGCATCCCCCACCTCGGCCCAATAAACCGGTGATCTACAAGGGCGGCCATACAAGGCCTCAAACGGTGCCATCTCTATACTAGCTTGATAACTGTTATTGTAGGCAAATTCAATCAGCGGTAAGTGCCTTTCCCAAGACCCCTTGAAATCTAGGATACAAGCTCTAAGCATATCCTCCAAAATTTGAATGGTGCGCTCCGACTGCCCATCGGTTTGAGGGTGATAAGCGGTGATAAGCGACGCTAAAAGTTAATTTGGTTCCCAACACTTCTTGAAGGCTTTGCCACAACCAGGCGGTAAAGCGAGGATCCGTATCCGACACGATGGTTACTGGAACCCCTTGAAGCCGAACTATTTCTCTAACAGACAATTCTGCTAAGTGCTCAACTGAGTCGGTAGTACGCATAGGAATGAAGTGTGTGGACTTAGTCAATCGGTCAACAATTACCCAAATGGCATCATTGCCCCAGTGGGTTCTAGGAAGCCCAACTACGAAGTCCATGGTTACATGTTCCCACTTCCACTCGGCTATAGGTAAGGGTTGTAACAAACCCGCAGGTCTTTGGTGCTCGGCCTTGACTTGCTGACAAGTAAGGCACTTCGACACGAAGGATGCAACATCCCACTTCATACCCCTCCACCAAAACTGACGGCTAAGGTCTCGATACATTTTGGTGCCTCCCAGATGTACCGCAAGGCGTGAATGATGGAACTCCTGAAGAACTTCCTCCCTACAAGATTCAGGCACAAACAAACGGTCTAAGTAACGTATACTCTGGTCCAAGTGGATGTTCAAACCCTTCTCCTCCTTCCCATTGGAGATTCTCCCCCGAATTAACTCCACTTCGCGGTCCCCTTGTTGTGCTTCTATAACTTTGCCAATCAAGACAGGTTAAGCGCTCAAACTAAACAATGTTGCACCTTCTTCAGATTCACCCAATTGCAATTCAAACCTGCCGACTTCACCCAACAAACCCCACTCCCGAATGGCCACACTCACCAAGCTACTCACAGTTTTTCGACTTAAGGCGTCGGCCACTACATTGGCCTTTCTCGGATGATAGTGTAACTCAAAATCATAGTTTTCTAAAAACTCCATCCACCTCTGTTGACGCAAATTCAAATCCTTTTGGGAAAATAAATATTTCAAGCTCTTATGATTGGAGAAAACTTCAAACTTCTCACCATATAAGTAATGCCTCCAAATTTTCAAGGTAAACACTACTGCGGCTAGTTCTAAATCATGGGTAAGGTAATTCTTCTCATGAGTTTTTAATTGCCATGAGCCGTAGGCGACGACCTTCCCTTCTTGCATCAAAACACAACCGAGCCCATCCCAAGACGCATCACAATAGACGGTATACCCCAAACCTCTCTCTGGAATGATCAATACCGGTGCCGTGGTCAATCTAGTTTTAAGCTCCTGGAAGGACTTCTCACAAGCTTCATTCCACACAAACTTAACCCGTTTTCTAGTCAACCTAGTCAAAGGCGCAGCTAATCTAGAAAAGTCTTTTACAAAATGCCGATAGTACCCTGCCAATCCCAAGAAACTCCGGATCTCAAAGACATTTTTAGGCTGCTCCCAATCTTGCACGGAATCTATTTTTGAAGAATCTACAGTTACCCCTTCCCTTGACACTACATGGCCCAAAAACTTCACCTCGATGAGCCAAAACTCACACTTCTCAAATTTCGTATACAATTGATGCCCCCTAAACAAGTCAAGCACTATCCTCAAGTGAGCCTCGTGTTCCTCCTCGGAGGTCGAATAGATTAGGATGTCATCCACGAAGATGACTACAAAACGATCCAAGTACTCTCTAAATATTCAATTCATCAAATCCATGAAAGAAGCCGGTGCATTGGTCAAACCAAAGGGCATTACTAGGAACTCATGGTGGCCATAACGCGTACGAAAGGCTGCTTTCTGGATGTCCTCTTCTCGGACTCTCAATTGATGGTACCTCGATCTCAAGTCTATTTTGGAGAAGTAACAAGACCCTTTAAGTTGGTCAAACAAGTCATCTATTCTGGGCAAAGGGTATTTGTTCTTAACAGTAACTCGGTTCAACTTGCGGTAATCGATACACAACCACAACGACCCATCCTTCTTCTTTGCAAAGAGAGTCGGGGCTCCCCAAGGTGACGTACTAGGGCGAATGAAGCCCTTGTCTAAAAGCTCTTGGAGTTGAATCTTCAACTCATGCAACTTCACAGGTGCAAATCTATATGGCGCCATGGAAATTGGTGTCGTTCCAGGCACTAAGTCGATGGTGAACTCAACCTCCCGGTGGGTTGGCAAACTAGTAAGGTCCTCGGGAAACACTTCCGGGTATTCACACACCACCCTTGGCAACTCAACTCGAATCCCGTCACTCTCACTATCCAAGAGTGTAGCTAGAAGACCGCTAAGCTCATTTCTACCACTAGGATCAAATACCGGCGACAGGGCCCAATCACTCTTGTCCTCCAGAAAGTAAAAACAATCTCCACTCGAGGTGCACACTGTGACCCTCCGACGAAAACAATCAATCGTTGCCCGATACGAAGTCAACCAATCCATGCCTAGAATGACATCAAAACTGGACATGTCTAGCAACACAAAAGCAAACGGGAGTCTACGCCCTGCAACCTCTATCTCACAATCACGACACCCCCAGTTTAAGCCAACTATACCCCCAACTGGTGACTCCACTCTGAGTGGAGACGCTAGCTGTGCCACTTCTAACCCAATGCAGATGCGAATGCAGTAGATATGAATGAATGAGACGCACCCATATCTATCAACACACTGGCCAGAGAATTACACACAATAAAAATACCTCTCACAACTGAGGATCCCGGCAACTGCTCTAGCACAGTGACAGCATACACGCGCCCCTGTGGCCTCTGATCAACCCCCTGCTCCTCCCTCGGAGTGTAGGCCTACTGCACTGACTGAGCCGAAGCGGCTCCCGATGAACTCGTGAAGCCTGCTGGTGGCTGTGTCTGCCTAGACCCTGAAGCACCAAATGCGCCTCCCAACTGTGGGCATGCTCTCTTCATGTTCCCCGATTGACCACACTGGAAGCAAGTAGGCCCCTGGCTCCTACTCTGAGACTGACTCTAAGATCGGTTAGATGGTGGTGGTGGCAACATCTGCTGTTCTCCTCCTTTCTGCGGACATGCAAAGGCCTTGTGACCCGGTTGGCCACATTTGAAGCAAGAAAACCCACTCGGTGCACTCTTCCCTGAACCCGCACTAGGTAAGGGGAAAGTGGATCTAGACTGTTGCGGCTGGGATTGGGATGAAAAAGTGCTCATGTCCTTCTTGTTAGGCCTAAAGTCCCCCTGAGACCCTTGACCTCTAAACCTCGAATTCCAAAGTCTTTCCTCCTCGGCCTCCACAATAATCTCTACATGTGCAGCCGCCTCCACAAGGCAATCATACTCTCGGATCATATTCCCGGCAACCTTGAACAGAATCTTCGTCCTCAGCCTTTGCTCGAACTCAAAGCAACGGCGCTCCTCCGTCGCTACTAATTCCAGTGCAAACCGGGACAAACTAGAAAAGGCCGCTTCAAATTCGGCCACGAACATGTTTAGTTGCTTAAGGTCCTTGAACTCCTGCCTCAACCTCTCCCTAGCCGTGGGAGGAAGATACTTGTCTTGGAAAGCCTCTACAAAAGCCTCCCATGTCGGTGCTATCCGGCTTTTGGCATACTTCCACCATTGGCCCGCATCACCCTTCAGGTAGTAACTGGCAAGGGTCACTGTCAACTCACCATCCTCTATATGGAGCATCTCAAAAGTCTTTACCGTTTGTTCTAACCACTCGTTTGCTTTCTTTGGTTCGGGGCCACATGGAATTCATCCGACTTGGCCCTTAAAAACTCTCTCGTGAGGAAGCTAGCTCTAGTCTCTGCAACATTCTCCCTTGCTTGGGTCTCCGCCCTCAAAATGTTCATGGATTCCCTCAATGCCCCAACCATCTCCCGGGCTAGAGCCCCCATTGTGGCTTGGCCGGCTTACCCTGGCACCTCCGCTTGCCCCACTTATTCGGCCATGATAGCTTGGCCTACATCTTCTTCTTGCATCGGTACTTCATGGACCGGTACTCCGTGTACACCCCGGCGTCCCCTACCACGCCTTCCACCCCTACCACCTCGTGTTCGGATCCTTTCAGACATCCTAATTGAGAAGCAAAAGAAACAAACTTAGCACATAATTCCAAATGTGCTCGCAACTCGCCTCGCACGTTAAACTAAAGCAATTACACATATCCTACCACATAAACAATTTAATTCACTCCACATAAGCACGTAGTCACATAAACACATACAAATTATCCTTTAGTGATGAGATTCGTCCCATGAGAAACCAAGAATTCTTAGTAGAATGAGTATTGATCAGGTACCCTTCTATTAAGACCTCAAGGAACCTAACAGGCACAAATAACATCCCAAAAGTCTAATCCCATACCCACATAATCACATAAACATGCTGTCACATAATCACAAAAGCAAAACATTTCCTAGTCATGCGAAATGAGCCCATTGTGGTATAACGACCACTTCCCGCGAGCCCCAAGTATTCAAACCCGGTACCTCTGATACCAAGTTGTAACGCCCCAAAATAATTCAACATGAACTACCCACACTAATTAGCAATCCCGTATCAATTACAGCAATTCTTCCATCTTTGCATAATAATAAATGAGTCTTTAAAAAAGTTCCACATGCGAATATACATTCAATGATAAGAAAACATATGAATCTATAGCATGTGAAGCATCTATTCTTAAAACAACAAAATGCCCTTAATGGCTTACAAATTCCAAGGCAATAGCCTGGTTACACCAAAATGGTCTCTCGGACCCATACACATTAGCCCTTGGCTTGCAAGTTTACAACACAAACAAAAGAGCTATTTACTCTTCACAAAATATCCACGCCCTCAGTTCGGCGGAATCACTACATCTTTACCTGCACCAAATCCCATAGGGGTGAGCATAAAACCCAATAGAGAATTCTCACAAAGTATATATAGTTATGCAACTCCCAATGTGAATGTAATGCCAATGCCATGCAATGCTCTTTTAAAGAAATTTCATTTCCATGTTCTTCTCAAAGATTTCCATTTCTCAATAAAGCTTGCAATCTCAACACATTTCAAAACTTTCAATTTTAGACAAAGGGGCAGTAAATACGACACTAGTAATCCCTAGGCTGGTGTCTGCAAGTAGACTCTACGAGCACTACCAAACTGTCATTTTTACCGGTATTTAACCGGAAGGCTCGACACCTATCCGCGCGGTTTTTTGGTCTTTCACCATGGACAGTCAGGCCAACTTAACAAAATTCATCTACACCCCCTAACTGGCCTTACCACCGTATTTACCCCTTACGCACTTCCATAGTTCTCATTACAATACCATTTCTTTCACGAATGTAAATCTCTTGAATTTAGAGCCACAATGCACAATAATAAATGAAATGATATGCAATACAAAAATTCCCATGGTTCATAACATTCCTTCTCAAGTCAACCATATACCATCAATTTCCTCATTTCACAAGTCATAGCAACATGGTCTCATCAAGGACTACACATGAAGTTTTCAAAACAATTTCTCTATCTCAATATATTTAAAAGATTACCATTCTTGCAAAAACACATTATGGAATTTACACCCATTCATCTTCTATTCAAAGAAAGAAAAGAGTTTTATGAACATTTCCATGTTCCCCAAAATCTCTAAATTTCTAGGGTTTTCACCAAAAACCAAACATTTCCCATCTCCATAAAGAAACCCCATTAAATCATCCTCTTGAGTTGAATGACTAAACAAGCCCACTAGGAATTTAATAAAATGATTTGAGATTAAACCCATTTTGGGAGCTCTATATTTTAGATCACAAAAATCAAAATCAACATTAATCCTTCAAGGAACTTTTAAATCAAAAACAACAATACATAACATATATATATAACTCAAGAATTCCCTACCTCAAAGAAGAACCTCAAAGAAGAAGATGAGAAAAACCCCAAGATGCTCCAAACTTGTATTTTTTTGGATCGAAAGAGAGCCCACCCCAAGCTCTAGCTTTTTAGCAAAGGAAAAATGATAGAAACACCTTAGAAATGGAGTATTTGTAGAGAGAAGGGGTGAGAGAGAGTTGGATCTAGGGTTTTGGGGGAAGAAGATAGTGAAAAAGGGATAAAATTCCCACTGCTGAAATCTGATAAATGCGAAGCTCGCTCGAGCGAAGGAGTCATCGCTCGAGCGACCAAACACAACGAACGAACCTCGCTCGAGCGCAAGAATATTCGCTCGAGCGAATAAAGCAAGACTTCAGGTTTACAACCCACCAACGCAAACGCACGCTCGAGCGTAAGAACGCTCGCTCGAGCGAAGTAATACAGAGCTCGCTCGAGCGTAAGAAATCTCGCTCGAGCGAAGAATGCCACTCTTCAGGTCTAAAAGAGACGCAGACGCATGCTCGAGCGCAAGAATTCTTGTTCGAGTGAGGAGACACACCAGTCGAGACTTGCTCGAGCGCAAGAAATCTCGCTCGAGCGAAGAGACAAATACCGAGGGCTCGCTCGAGCGAAGAGACAAAAATCTGGGCAGCAACTACTTGCACCAACTCACAACCAACCTGTCCCAAACTTGCTTAACACATCCCAAAGCTCAAATATAAGGAAACAAATGGTGGAAACTAGGTATAAACCACAACACACAATCACGGATCACTATAACTAGTCTTGCTTTGAATGTATATACTGAATTATAAGTATTGTACTTTCTTCTAAAAACCCATTTGCAGCCAATAAATTTAGAACCCAAAGGTAAATCAACCAATGCCCATGTCCCATTCTACATAAGTGAACCATTTATGGCTTTTTTCCATAATATCGAATCTCTAGAACTAATGATCTCTTTAAAAGTTTTAGGATCAACCTCAATGTTTAATGTCATAGGCATTAACCTTATCAATTTTTCTCTATCACCTTCTAGGTTCTTCATTAAGAACTATATGTCTTTTGACATTATTCTGTGGTTTTTGGAAAAGAATTAGGTTCAGAATTCCGTAGTTCTAACTCTTGAGAGGAGTTTTCAGTCCTTATATCTTTAGAAGCCATATGGAATTTATTTTCATAAAATTCTACATCCCGATATTCTACAATTGTGTTAAATTGGAGATCAAGAAGTCTGTAGGCCTTACTGTGTTCAGCATATCCAACGCAAATACTTTTCTTTGCTCTAGGCCCCAAGTTGGATGTTTTTAGATCTGGTACCAGATAATAAGCCAAACACCCCCATACTTTCAAATATGAAAAATTAAGTTTTCGTCCTTTCTAAAATTCATAAGGACTCTGATTTGTCTTCCTAGAAATTATTCTGTTATGTAAATAAAAAGCAGTATACAATGCCTCACCCCACAAATTTAAAGGTAATTGAGTATTTACTATCATACAATTTACCATTTCTGTAAGTGTTCAATTTTTCCTTTCGATTAAACCATTTTGTTGTGGTGTGTAGGATGCAGATTTCTCATGTATAATACCAAGCAATTCACAAAAGTTATTGAACTCATGGGAAAAATATTCCATTCCTCTATCACTTCTTAAGACTTTGATTTTCTTATTCAATTGGTTTTCAATTTCATTTTTGTAAACTTGAAACTTACTGAAAACTTCATCCTTTGTTTTCATAAGGTAAACATGTGTGCATTTAGAAAAATCATTTATGAAAGTGACAAAGTACCTTTTCCCTCCATGATTTAAAACTCCATTCAATTCACAAATGTCAGAATGAATTAAGTCTAAAATGTCAGTAGTTTCAAAAACACTTCGAAAAGATTTCTTAGTTATTTTAGACTTAGCACAAACTTCACATTTAGCAGCCGTAGTATTTGCTTTGAAGATTTGGCGTCACTACTTGTATGGAGCTTCTTGTCAGGTTTTTACAGATCATAAGAGCTTAAAGTACCTGTTCACCCAGAAGGAATTGAATATGAGGCAGAGAAGATGGCTCGAGTTGTTGAAGGACTACGACATGCAAATCCAATATCACCCCGGTAAAGCTAACACCGTGGCCGACGCTTTGAGCATGAAGGTGACTGGAAGTTTGGCGTGTCTAACCATAATTTCAGCAGAACTGACTATTGTTGAGGAAGTAAGGGCGAGACAGATGGAGGATGAATTCTTCAAGAAGGTAGCCGACGAGATTATTACGAAGCCGAGACCAGGGTACACCATTGAAAACCAAGTGCTCAAGTTCGAAGGAAGGTTATGTGTAGCCGACATCCCAGAGTTGAAGAAGAGAATTTTACAGAAGGCTCATAGTTCTAAGTTTGCCATTCATCCGGGGAACACTAAGATGTATCAAGACGTGAAACAGACACTTTGGTGGCCGAATATGAAAGGAGAAATAGCAGAATTCGTGTCTCAGTGTTTGCATTGTCAACAAGTGAAAGCGGAGCATCAAAGGCCAACAGGACTTCTTCAACCTTTGCCGATTCCGGAGTGGAAATGGGAACACATCTCCATGGATTTTGTGATTGGTTTGCCGAAGACGCAGAAAGGTATGGATTCGATTTGGGTTGTTGTTGACAGATTAACTAAGTCAGGACACTTTTTACCTGTTAAGACTACCTTCAACGCCGATCAACTTGCCTCGTTGTATGTGAACGAGATTATTAGACTTCATGGAGTGCCGATGTCAATTGTGTCAGACCGAGATCCAAAGTTTGTTTCCAGATTTTGGCAGAGTCTACAGAGAGGACTATTCAGACACTTGAAGATATGCTTAGACTATGTGTTTTGGACTTCCAAGGGAGTTGGGAGTGCATTTACCCTTAGTAGAATTCGCTTACAACAACAGCTATCAAGCTAGCATTGGCATGGCGCCGTACGAGGCTTTGTACGGAAGAAAGTGTAGGTCGCCGATATGTTGGACCGAAGTTGGGGACAGAGCTCTGCTTGGTCCCGAATTAATTCAAGTAACAACAGAGAAGATTAAAATTATTCAACAGAGGATTAAGACTGCCCAGAGCCGACAAAAGAGCTACGCCGACCAGAGAAGGAATGAATTAGAATTCAAAGTTGGGGATCATGTATTCCTGAAAGTTTCGCCAATGAAAGGAGTTTCCAGATTTGGGAAGAAAGGTAAGTTAGCACCTCGTTATATTGGGCCATTTGAAATTCTTGACAAGGTCAACCACGTTGCCTACAGACTTGCTTTGCCACCCGAATTAAGCCTAGTCCATAATGTGTTTCATGTGTCGATGTTAAGAAAGTATGTTCGGGATTCATTGCATGTGATTGACTATTCTGGGATTGAAGTTAATGAGAATTTAGGCTATGATGAGAAGCCGATGTGTGTTATCGATAGACAAGTCAAGCAGTTAAGAAACAAGTCGATACCGATAGTAAAGATCGAATGGAAAGAACATTACGGCAAGGATGCCACATGGGAAATGGAAGAGGAAATGAGAACTCGGCACCCAGAGTTATTCTTAGAGCAAGGTAATCTAAGTTTGGGGACCAAACTTCTTTAAGGGGGGTAGGATGTAACAACCCTCATTCTGGCTTAACCATGCTTGCATACATACCTGTATGATCTTGTCTTATGATGTTGCAAATCTGGTTTATCTTGTTTTGTCTTGCCTTGTTTGAAGTATTGCTTGCATGATTTTGTTCTTTGCTTGGTGTGTAGCCGAGGTCGTCTTGAGCCTAGTTCGCCTTTGAACCTTTGTACTTAGAATTATTTTTGGAACCACTTGGTTGACCTCCATCTTCACCTCGGGCATGTTTGCCGAGATGTCACTATCTGGGCCGAGGTTTTCGGAACCAAGGCCGAGGAGTGTATCATCTAGGCCGAGATGTTTTGCACTTGTGATCTTGTCCTTGGGCAGGTATGACCCAGACCGAGGTGTGGCACACCCAGGCCAAGGTGTAGCACAGCTTAGTCAAGTGTCGTCCTCCCTAGCCGATGTTTTTGATACCCTGTTGCCGAGCTTTGACTTTAGCCGACGTCATTACTTGCCGTGCGTCTTGCCAGTTAACTTGTTGTATACCCTTTGTCATGGACTTGTCTTGTCAACCAGTCACCTTTTGAGCTGAACCAACCCGATAATGCCACGTGTCCGAGCTGTGTGTTAAGACAGCCGGCAGACCTGGAAACAAATCATTTGGTCTCAAATCTTTGTCTTTAGAGAGAGAAGCTCTAGAGAAGAAGGAGGAGTTCTTGAGTGAGAATAGATCTTCCAAGCTTGATCTTTAGAGTTTGAACCGTTAGATTTGAGTTTTGAGGTTAGATTCTTGCTCTACTCTAGTTAATCTTGTTGGCTGTCAAGCTACATTGCATGATTGATTTCGTTTTGCACGCCATGCATTGATGTGAAGTTGGTTCTTGAAGAGAAAATGGTGTTCTTGAGTTTTTGAAGGAAAAAGTCTCGTTTTGATCCGAAAGTTTGAAACTAGAACCATGTTTTGTGTTTGTTCTTGCATGACCTTCTTGAATGGGTACCCAGGTCCATGTTTTGAACTCATGGCATGAAATCTCAGATTTTGTAACAAGTTTGGTCTTGCATTCATCTTCTTCATGATCATGTTCTTCAAAGGGAAACCCAGGTTTTCCCGACTTTGCTTTTGAATGTGGCCTTCGGGACCACACCTCGGCAAGGGAGGGTGGGACCTCGGCAAAGGCCTGGTTGGTACCCAGCGTGTTTTCATGAGACGAAAAACAGTGTTTAAACCCCCAACATGTTTTGCTTGTTTTGACTTGGATCCGGTGAGAATGCCGAGATCGTTGCTTGCATGTAAAGTTTGTTTTGAGAATGTATTTGCCGTGTGATTGTAGGACCTTGATCTTTGCTTTGAGCCTACACCTGAGAAGAACTATGTGAGTGGTATTTCTAATAAAGCTATGTTATACCGCTTTTGATAAACCTTGCTTTGCTTTGTTTTGATGAAAGTATTTGTTAAGCATGAATGACTAGCTCTATTTTGATGTATCAAGTATAAGCTTTGCTTTGATGTTATCTTTTGAAAGTCCCTTGTGCTGGAGGACTCTAAACTTTCGCAGTACCAAGTGTAAAAGTCCCTTGTACTGGAGGACTCTAAACTTTCGCAGTACTAGGTATAAAAAGGATACGGTCCTTTCTTGGAAAGACTATTGTGTTAAAGCGGGCTACGGGCCTAAGTAACACAAGACCATCGTGTTAAAAAGAGCTACGGGCTTAAGTAACACAAGTCCCTTGTGCTGGAGGACTATAAACTTTTGCAGTACCTTTGACTAATCGATTACGGATCGCACAGTCTTGTTTTGCCACTGACGGTTTACCGCGTGGATTTGTTTGTTCGGAAAGCTTGATTTGTATTTTGCCGATGTCAGTAAGCATCCCTGGAGACTTGTAAGATTTGATAGATGAATACGGTTCATCTCTTGATTTGATAAAGTTTTGATGTGTTTGTTTTGAAAGAACCTCGGCTAATATTTGTATGGTTTTGGCATGCTTTGTTTTGAAAAGACTTCGGCTATATTCATGCAAAACCTTTATTATTTGTACCATTCACTGAGTATCCAAGCTCACCCTCTCTATATATATGTAGGTGATGAGCAGGACGGCGGCGACGCCGAGATGTGTTTTGCACAGCATGTTTTGGATTTGTGATTATGTCGGCCTTGTTTTGTGTTCATGTCGGCAACGTTGTAATTACGTCGGCCAGTCTTGAAAATCATGCTTCTTGATTTGTACTCATAGTATTTTGTACATGTCGGCTCGAGAAGCCTTTTGATCAAGATGTAACTTGTATTTTGTTATTTCGACTGGTTGTAAAGCTATATCTTGTATGTTATTCCATTTGACTTATGCACGGCTCTTATGGACCACTTGTATTTTGACCTATTGCTTCCGCATTTGTGAGCCCCATATGTATATTATACTCTGATTGTGTGTGATTATTGTAAGTTGGCTTTCGGTAATCACGGATTACTGGCCATCACGGCACCATCCTACTAGGGGCGGTTTGGGGTCGTGACAATTACAACCATAGCCTTTTCCAATGAATTTTTCATCCTTAGTCAAGATCAACTTATCGGATTCAAAAACAACCCAAAAGTTGGCGAATGTTTTCTGCTTTTTGGAACGACACTCTTTGGCATAGTGTCCCTTCTTGCCATAGTTGTAGTAATTTCCATTCTTCTTAGGTCTTCCTCTTTTGTTGTTGTCGGCACGGTTCTTATCAGATTCAACATTTTCAACATTAGACTGAACATCTCCTTTCTTCTCTCTGTTACGAGATTCTTCTTCAATTTGAAACTGCTTTTGAATTTGCTCAAGGGAGAAGTCCTCTACTTTATGCAAATGTTTTTTCCGATAATCGTTCCAAGATAGGGGAAGTTTTGCAATAATTTCCCCAACTTGAAAAGATTTTGGACACTTTATGCTCATTGCAAAGATTTTATTAACAATGCTTTGCAATGCATGAATCTAATCTAAAATGGGTTTCTTATCGGTCATACAAAAATTCAAATATTTTGTATTTAGAAATTTATTTGTACCTTCCTCCTGGACCTTGAATTTAAATTCCAGCGCATCCCAGATTTCTTTTGCAGTCTTAACTTTTTTATAAAAATTATAGAGACGATCTTACAGTGCATTCATATTATGTCCTCAACAGAGCAAGGCATCTTCAGCGCACTTTATTCTTTTCTCTTTAAGACTTGCAACCTATCCATCCTTAGGTTTAGGAAATTGATTTGAGATTTGGATCGAGAAGTACACCTTCATTGTAGTAAGCAGGAAAATCATCTTATCTTTCCAGCAAGTGAAATTGCTTCCATCGAATTGATCAAGTTTAACCAGATCCTAGTTCATTATTCCAATTGAAGTTGAATTCTTCTCGGTCTCCATTATTTAGTACATATCAAAATTACGTTCTAAAATTGTTGATACAGAAGAACGAGAAAACAAAATTTGTTGGCTTGAGGCGTATCTAAAGACATTTTCTTTAGAATGCAATTTGGCCCCACCCAATTGAGTTTGCTGATGGGTTGCAGGCAAAGTCGTGTAAGACTAAATTAAATTATTTAGTCATTATGATAACCCACATGACATAGCAATATGAATTATAGATTTAACAAGATTATAGTTCCATATCTTGAACCACAAGTTATTATCTGATTGGTCAATAGATGGAGTAGTTTCCAAATCTCCTACTTTGATGGGCAAGTAGAGTTATAGTTATATTAGGAAACTGGTCCTCTTTCTACCTATAAAAGTATATTTAGATCACCCATCAATTATTCTGAATATAACGTATTCTAAAGAGGGTCAAGAGAGAGAAACATTTTCCCACTAATATTATTATTAGGTTTATGTTCAATCAAATTTGGGTCACTTGAAGGTTTCGCATAACTAATTTGGGTATGTTATTTATTTTCCACATTATGTTATTATTTGTGAAAATCATTATAGTTCACAATTTTGGATTATGAAGATTGTTATATGCATAACACCATAAAATTATTTACATGTGGTATTAGAGCTCATGTTTCAGAACATTATGATTTTTCGATTAAGTAAATATCAATTAATTTTGATTACAATTATGATTGCCTCGATCCAAAATTTTCAATTTGCTAAACATGATATGATGACCGGGTCCTTGTCTCCTTTATTTTCTTCTTCCTCCATTCTTCTTTTATCTTCGTTGGACTTGAAACATCTGGAATTGGGTCTCGAGATTAGAGTTCTTGTTCTTGTTTGGTTCGGTGTCGATTTTCACTTGTTCTGGTGAGCGTGAGGTCAGGTCCGGAGTGCCCGAGGGTTGAGCCAAAAACTTTTATGGCCTGGTTGGCTAGCCGCATGTGCAAAGGCCTTGGGCCACACGTGTGGGAGAGGGGCCGCACGTGCGGGAGGCTAGGCCGCATGTGCGGAATTCAGGGGTGATGCAGGCTACACACTACCTAAAAGGCACGTGCGGAAGGAGGTGCAGGAGAGGGCCACCGCACGTGCGGGGATGAAGGCCGCACGTGCGGAAAGGGGCGCTTCGCACGTTCGGGGAAGGGCGCCGCACGTGCGGCAGACTGTCAGTCCGAAACTCTATTTTTTTAATGTTTTTGGTCTAAATGTATCACTCATTTGACACATCTCTCTCTCACTCTAAACCCTATTTTTCTCCCCCTTCTCTCTAGAAAACTTCCTCACACACTAAGACTCTTTGATTTTGCAAATTTTTGGGTCAAGATCATCATCATCTTCCACTAATCTTGAAGATCTAAAGTTAGGGCTTCATTTGGTGTGGTGGAAATCCAAGACCCTCTCCTCCTTGAAGCTAGGGTTTCATCTTCCCTTCATCATCAACACTTTGAGGTAGGAATTTCTTGAGTCATATATACAAGTTTTGCTAGATTGATGTTGATTTAAAAGTATTCTTGAAGTTTTTGTGTTGATTCTAGATTTGATTCAAAATGTAGAGAGTTTTGAATGTGGGTTGTATCTCAATCTTTTTTTTTTTTTACTATTTCTTGAGGGTTTCCCTTCTATTAAACTCATTGAAAATACTTTGATGGAGTTTTTCTTGGAAAATGAGGAAGGTTTGTTTTCAAAGAAAACCCTAAAATTTGGGGAATTTGGAAGATAAGAAAACACCCATAAAATTCTTTATTATCTTGTGTCAAGAAGATGAATGAAAGTAAATTTCATTAATGTGTAGTGAAATAGCTATCTACTAGAGGTAAGAGAAATGAGATGTTATTTTCATGTATTTGTTAAATACTTGAACATGTGTTGTTAGAAATGGTAAAATCTTGGGGATTGATGTTGAGAACGTAATAATACATAGTCTTGAAGAGACTAACTTGCGATGAATTGTGTATGACGGGTGATGGTGGTTGTTGCTATGAATGGAAGGTGTATAGTTATGTTATAAAATAACATTGCAAGAGAAGAAATGAGAAATTGAAATTTATTGATCTTGTTGTAGAGATACTTGAAAATGAAGAAATGTTATGAGATATTAATTATTGCATTGCATTCTCATTTGATATATTTATCATTAATGTGCATGAAATGAATTATTACCATTATTGCATTCTCATCAAGTTTACAACTAGAGGGATTTTATCGTAATGAGAATTAACAGAAATGTGAAAGGGGTAAATACGTTGGTAAGTCCAGTTAGGGGGTGTAGATGATTTTGATAAGTTGGCCTGAGTGTCCATGGTGAAAGACCAGAAACCCACGCGGATAAGTGTCGAGCCTTTCAATTAATACCGATAAAAATGACAATTGGGTAGTCCTTGTAGAGTCTACTTGCAGACACCAGCCTAGGGATTACCAGTGTCGTATTTACCGCCTCTATTGATTAAAATTGGAAGCTTGTTGAAATGTGTTGAGATTGCTAACTTTTATTGAAATGGAAATTTAAAAAAAAAAAACATGACATGGAATTTTCTTTAAGAGAGCATGGCATAGCATGACATTTATATTTCATTGAGAATTGCATAACTGTATATACTTTGTGAGAATTCTCTACTGGGCTTTATGTTCACCCCTATAGGAATTTGGTGCAGGTAAGGATGTGATAATTCCGCCGAGCTGAAGGAGCGAATATTTTTAGTGAAGAGTATTTTGCTCTTTTGTGTTTGTTGCAAATTTTTGTAAGCCAAGGGCTAATTTGTTTAGGTCCGAGAGGCCATTTTGTGTAGCCGGGCTAGTGGCTTGGAAGATGTAAGCCCTTAAGGGCATTTTATTGTTTTGAGACTAAGTGCTTCACATGCTATAGATTCATGTGTGTCTTTATCATTGAATGTATATCCGCATGTGACACTTTTGTATAAACTCTCTTATTAACTATGTAATGATGGAAGGTTTATTGCCATGGTTTAGTGTATGTTAATTAATGTGGATAGTTCATGCCAAATTATTTCGAGGCGTTACACATGATATGAAATTTAATATGCAACTCTTATGTTCCTACTTTAGATTGGATTGCGTATTGTATAAATAATATTTATTTAATGAGTGCTAACTCTTTAATGATAAACCAAACGTTTTAATATTTTGATAATTGAATACTATGAATGATTTAATTATCTTTATTATGAGGAAAGGTTTAGTGGATAATGACTATTGTATTGTTTGATTTAGTAATGCCTAAGGATATTCGTATTACATAATGAATCATTATTATTCATGT
This sequence comes from Camellia japonica, assembly GCA_030407325.1. Classification (NCBI taxonomy): domain Eukaryota; kingdom Viridiplantae; phylum Streptophyta; class Magnoliopsida; order Ericales; family Theaceae; genus Camellia; species Camellia japonica. The sequence goes on along the minus strand of JAPPVO010000016.1, from coordinate 134,873,848 downwards.
TTTGCTGAATTTTATATTATCAAATTTTACTATGACGCATATTAAAGTGTTATTAAATTTTAATATGAGAAAGCATATTAAAATTTTATTGTGATCCTTATAGTACCAAGCATATTGCTATTTAAGGATCTAATTGTAACCTCTAAAAATTATTTCAATATGATGTTATTACCACCATTATGTATAAATTTGATTTTTTTGAGTGGTTTGATGAGGTACAAAAGTATATATTCTTATGTGACATAGAATATGAATTGTGTTAATATTTGTTATCTTAATATTATTCTTATGATTTAGTAATATGCATTATGATTATGATGATGAATAATTGTGAATAAATTATTATTTATTCAATAGTGTCCATGCAAAGTTTTTATTGTGATTTGAAATTTAAATTATGATACGATTGGTAGTTGCCAAAGTGACCCAATCGGAATGACACATCAAATCAAATAATTGAAATTTAATACCCTTCCCAAGTATTAAAAAATAATGACTTTGCAAATCACAATTATTTAATTACAAAGATATTAGGTTGGCCCAAAGGTACACTACTTCTAAGTAATTGTTGAATTGGAATAGGATAGTTGAAGAGTATTCATAATTGATATTGGAATAAATACTCAAAGGTAACAGGCCTACTTAATTATGAATATTTTATCAACTAGTCCTATTGGTGAAAGAGAATCACCATAAATGTTAAATAGTATGCCATTAGATTATCCCAAAAATAAATTACGGTGATACTATTTGTGATTGTTTAAACATGTGTTTGTCATGACTAATTGTTAATTATTGATTACTCTTAGCATTAATGTAGTAAGCATGAATTATTGATTAAAGTTTTATTTTGCTATATTTGTATATTTTGTTTGCTTCGATTTTAAATGAAAAAGATTTATCAAAATAAATAAAACAAGTTCAGTTTCATTTCGATATTCTGAATTTTGACTTAGTGTTACTATTTGATAAATTTACTGCTATTATGATTCAAGCAGTGTAAAGAAAGAAAAGACTTTTCATAAAGTATAAAAATATCGAACAAATAAATTTTATGTTTTTATGTGAATGAGTACAGCAAACATTAAGTTTTAACTTTCTTAAATTGATAATGCTAAATAATGTGAAAGAACGTTTCCAAACTGTTAAAAAGTTTTTTACCGGGACACTTATGGGTAAGCTTACCAACATAAAGTTTGATGGTATGCATGAGATGTATGAGCATATTATTGAATTGTCTAACTTGACTGCTCAATTAAAGAATTTAAGAATATTTGTGAATGAGTTTGTTTTCGGGCAATTTATTTTGAATTATTTATCTCTTCAGTATGGGTCATTTATATTAACTATAATTCTATGAATAGTAAGTTGAAAGTTAATAAATTGACTAGTATGTTTATTTAAGAATGGACAAAACTTAAGTAATTGAGATATCATTTATTGATCTTGTAATTCAAGGAGCCGGAAAAATATATATATATATATATATATATCTTGCATCATTATTTTGGTCCTAAATATAGCTTGATAAATGAAAACTCCTCAAACTTGTGGCATAAAAGATCGTACTATTTTTCTAAAAAAAGTTTTAAAGATTAGTAAAGATGAGATTTTTTGAATTTAGATTTTATTGCATTTAGTGGGAGTGTGGGTTGCATTAAGAAAAAACAATTCAATCACATTAAGTAAAGTGCCACAAGATATACATGGCTTCTTCATATTATTCAAATAGACATTAATGTGCCCTTTTGACACTTCATGTTTGGTAAATAAAGTTATTTTATCACTTTTATAAAGGAATTTTCAATTTATGATTTTGTTTATTTATTGCATAACAGATCTCTAGTAAATGGACAGCATTGATGTTTACATTATTAAGGAAGAAAGGCAATTAACCAAAAGTGTGAAAAACATAAATATAGTGTAAAGCACAAGTCTATTTGCTAAACTCTATGAAAGGCATAATGTCTCAGCAGAATGATATAGTTGAGAAACATTATTGTACTCTAATGAATATGACTAAGAGTATGTTAAATAATTTCTAAATACCTATAACATTGTGGATGTATATCGTTATGATCTATTGTTTTTATATAGAATTGGGTTCCTAGTAAGGCAGTTTCAAACACTCATTTTGAACTGTGAATAGAAATGAAACTAAACTTAAGACACCTGTATGTTTGGGGTTGTCTACAAATTTAGAATTATTGATCCACATGAAAAGAAAAGGATTTTAGAATAATCAATGATTATTTTGTTGACTATCTTGAAAATTTAAAGGGTATTAGTTTTACTATCTTGGCCATAGTACAAGAATTGCATAAACCGATAATATCAAATTTAATAAGAACGGTGAAATCAATGAGAGTGATAAATCATGAAATGTAATTACTCAATAAGTTTGGGTACAAGTATCATTATCTATAATTTGAAGGAAATTGTTGTTACTATAGTTGTTAAACAACTTAATGTCTTGGAAAAATAAATGAATAATCAATTACTCCATAATGCAATTATCACCCATGAAAAGTTGTAGAAGAACCACAAAAAATAATATTAAGATGATCTCATAAGATAAAGAGATTTGTTATTTCGAATGATTATGTGGTATATCTATAATAATTTTATTATAATATTGGGATAAGTAAAGACTCGGTTTTGTTGTCACAAGCCATAAAAAGTATTGATTCTACTAAATGAATTGATGTCATAAATGATGAGTTGAAATCAATAGAACAGAATGAAATTTGGGATTTCATTGAATTGCCTAAGGATACAAAAATATTTATTGTTCTAAGGGCAATATAAAATGATAAAATGCTAGATATGTGGCCGAAGATTTTACTCAGAAAGTAGACATTGATTATAATGAGATATTTCTTTTTTCACTTATATCTTAAAGAGCTGATTTAATAATCATTATGGCATTATTAACTCATCATGATATTGAGTTGCATTAAATGTATGTGAAAATTAATTTTCTGAAAAAAAGTTTAGATGAAGAATTTTGTATAGATCAACTCAAAGGTTTCTCTATTGAGGAAAATGAAAATGTGACTAGAAAACTTAAGAAATCAATTTGTGGACTTAAACAAGCTTTCTAAAAATTGTATCTTAAGTTTTATGATACTATTTTCCTTTGGATTTAAAGAAAACATTTTTTTATTAGTGTACAAGATCAGTGAGAGCAAGTTTATATTTATGATTTTGTATGTTGATGATATTTTGCTTCTTAATAATGTACGTGATTTATTGCACGAGTTAAGAAATTTCTCTTTATGGACTTTGAAATAAAATATATTGGTAAGACAATCTATGTGGTAGAAATTGAAATATTTCTGAATGAATCACATGAATTGTTGAAATTGTCTCAGAAGATATATGTTAAAAGTTCTATACAGATCCAGAATAAAAGAATATTCACATAAAGTTATCCATGTTCCGAAAGGAAATAAATCCAGTCTTATGCAAAAGAAATTTTTTTTTTTTTATAAGATCAATTGGAATGGAATCGATTATTTATACATTTATTGTAAGAAGCTTTATGCTCAAATAAGGAAGTGATAAGGTAATCATAAGAAATAAAAGATTACTTGCTCACATTTATGAGGTTTGATAATCTTGAATTGATTGGTTACTTAGATTCAGACTTTAAAGGATGCATTGATAGTAGAAAGTTCACTTTTGATTATTTGTTCTTATTATGTGAACTATAATAAATATCTCCTATGAAAATTGAATTTGTGGTGTGCTTTGAGACCACAATTCATGAATTGTTATTGTGGAACTTTATCTCAAGACTTAGAATTGTCGACTTTTGTTGCCAAGTTGTTGAGAATTTATTGTGATAATTTCGCAATTGTTTTATTTTCTTAGAATGAAAAATATTCTAATGATGCTACACACATAGAATTGAAATACTTTGTCGTTAAAGAAGAACTTCAGAAATAGAAAGTGTCAATAAAACACATAAGTACATAACTTTTAAGTGCAGATCTATTGATGAAGGCATTACTCTTAAAAACAATTAAGAAACTTGCCAATTGAATGGGTCTTGAATGTAATCCATAACAGTTGTTTATGATTGATTGTGTTAGTTGACACATTGAGATCTCATTAACTATGTTTCTAATATATTTCATGTTATGAATGGTGTACGTACATATATGAGAATGAATGAATAATAACAAGACTAGTCTTTAATAAAAAGACATTATTGGACCTTCTAAATACACTCTTCACTTAAGGACTATATTAAACTAGTTGCTCGTGTTGTGGTACATGGAAGGGACTATGTTGCACTATTGGTGTAGAACCGCTATGACTTGCATTAGTGAACTATTTAATTATAGTGTTATGATGATGACCAAATTAAAGTAATGTTGAATTTGATTTATTGCACACCTAATGTTTACTTTATTAAATCTTGATGTATGTTATCATATAGGCCAAGTGGGAGAATGTAAGACTAAATTTAATTATTTAGTCATTATGATAATTCACATGATATGGCAATATGAATTATAGATTTAGTAAGATTATAGTTCCATATCTTGAACCACAAGTTATTATTTGATTAGTCAATAGATGGAGTAGTTTCCAAATCTCCTACTTTGATGGGCAAGTGGAGTATAGTTATATTAGAAAACTGGTCCTCTCTCTACCTATAAAAGTATATTTAGATCACCTATCAATTATTCTGAATATAACGTATTCTAAAGAGGGTCAAGAGAGAGAAACATTTTTCCACTAATATTATTATTAGGCTTATGTTCAATCAAATTTGGGTCACTTGAAGGTTTCGCATAACTGATTTAGATATGTTATTTATTTTCCGCATTATGTTATTATTTGTGAAAATCATGATAATTCACGATTTTGGATTATGAAGATTGTTATATGCATAACACCATAAAATTATTTACAAGTGGTTCCCAGGATAGAACAAGCCTTTGATGAAAAACGACAACTAGCAAAGTTGATGAAGTTCCTATGAAATGAAATCCTAATTAAATAGTTCTATTCCGAGAAAGAGATTGAGAATTTCAAAATGAGTAAAAGTTGTTGCCTGCAAGAGTTTATATAAACACAGAGCTGTTTATTCAAATGGATACAAACATTCCAATAGGTGCCTTTACATTTCAATAGGTACCTTTTAGTTTGGCGTTTGTTCAAATGGGTATAAACACTCCAATAGGTAGCTTTTAGTTTGGTTCTATTCAAATAGATACAAACATACCATTAGGTACCTTTTAGTTTGTAACTAACACATCTATTGGCAACTGTAATCTGAACCCTTAATTTGTAAATTTTTTAAATCTAGACCGTTGATTAGGCATTCTAGATTCAAAAAATTAATCAAACTCAAAATAGACACAAAAGCTATTATACTATCACACATGTCTCAACACATCCAAACACATCCTATTTTTTAAAAAAGAATATAAACTCGGACAAACTTGGAGAACACACATGTCCATTGATTAGATACATACAAAACTAGTTACAAGTTTAAACAAAATAACTTAGAATACGATGATAAAAGAAAATTAATGTCAATTTATAGAAATTAGTATTATATTACATTTATTTATCGTCTTAAAATGATATATTTATATATTTGACATATAATCAATATATAAAATTATATATTCTGTGTGTGTCCCCCATGTGTCATTTCTTGCATTTTTTGAAAATTATTATGTCGGCATGTTCTTATTGTGTCACGTGTTTGTATCCATGCTTCTTAGTTCATTGCCAAAACTGACATATCTATGGAAATTATTCATTTTATGTTCATCAAAACTTTGTTCAAATGGTCATTTTTCTCAAGTGATTAAACTGAAGATAGTTAATACTGTTGGAAAATCTTCTGCGTAAAAAAAAATAAATAAATAATAATAATAAATAAATAAATAAAACTGAAACAAACAAAATATTGTACTTACAAAAAGTTCTTGTTCTGAAAAATAAAAGTAGCAAGACTATGATCAAGTCGAGTGTGTGACACTCTGTCCTTAAGACAGATTCATCGCTACAAGGTGCTCACGGATTAATGACGTCCATCTCTCATAATACAATGATTAAAAACCACATATTGTAACAGCACTACAAACAATCTATCAGGCGAACCAAACCTAAGTTCTGAAACTCTCAGAAAACTCTATGAACTAATATGAAGAACAAATGCATGAGGGAAGAAAAAGAGGAAAAAATGAATGAATGAATCAACTGGAAAAGGCTTGTATTTATAGGCATTCTAGTACCTATTCGGAAAGGCAAAAAAATCCTCTGAACATGTGTGAATTTGAACCGCCGGAAAAGATGAAAGAAGGTGACCAGAGAGGCACTAGTTCAGACAGAAAATTTGAACTCAAATTTTTGTGCAAAAATTTGAATAAATTTGTTTGGAAATTTAAATTTTTCCACAAGAATTCAAAAAAAAATTCAAATGAATTTTGTCCAAAAAATTAAAGGTAGGACCCGACCCACAACCACACCTGGCACGACTCAGTCGGCCGGACAGACAGCGATTGCAGCGCATGTGATGGATTTGAGTCAAACCCACTTTGTCCATAACTCCCCTCCTTACAAAACTTGGGATGCCTCTTGGGGGCCATCCCATGTATGTCAACCTAGAACTTATATCCTTATACAAATTTTCTTATTGTTTCTATATGGGACAACCAAAATAAGATAACCCACAATTGTCTCTTCAACTTTCTACTTCACGAAATTGAAAATGACGTCAACTTCCCATTCATCCATAAATGGTTTTGATGAATCATCTTCGTTGTGTGACTTGCCATATGGCAAGGGACACGTCACCACTTGGATCCACCTCAAAAGACGCATGGGCTCTACTTAAATTTGGGCTCAAAATTGATCCAAAATAAGCTTATAAAACTAAACTTTCCAACAATCCCCCACATGAATGGAATTGACGGAGAGAAAATGCAACAACATGATGTTTCTAAAGAGTATAGAAATCAGAGATATTCTATAAAGGATAGGTAGCTTTGGCTTTGAACTTTCCCTTGTGAGACAATATCGGATTTACTAGCTAATCAATGAACATGATGTCTTGAACTATTTTGCCGTTTTTGTAAATCAAGACAATAGAACTCACACAGCATATTTCTACACACAATTTAGTTCTCACGATTGTATTCATTTTGGCCCTAAATAACTTGGTACTTCATGAGTGCTCTAGAGAATTGTAGACCTTATAAAACACATAGAACCGGCTCAGTTCACACTTATATAGGTGATTCTTATGAAGAATATCTTGCCATACTCCATTAGATATTCTGGAACGCCCTCAAAAAAAGATAATCCAACCCAAGAGATTCATAAACATAATAGAAAATGTTATACTTTCATTCATCAGAGTTTATATTACAAAAGGGGTATTACATGCATTATACATTCATGAATATTCATCCTGAATCTATAACATGTAATAATAGATTAACAACAACAAAATAAATGCCCTACGGGCTTACATCTTTCCAAGTTATCACTTGGTTACAACAAAAGGAAGAGTCCTAAGCTCTATACATGTAAAGCCCTCGGCATGAATAAACATTTAAACATATCATAACAAAAATAAAGCTTTCAGCCCCTAGTCCTTCCAAGCTACGCCTTTGGAGGAGGCATGTCACCTGTACCTAAAAATGGTTTCCCAAGTAAGGTGAGCCAAAGCCCAGTAGAGATAAACTAGCACAATATATGAGATTTAACTAAGATATAAATGCCAAGTATAATTATATTCAATGTTTATGACCAACTTATATTCTTTCCAAGACCATTCAAAGTAGATTTTCGCATCTCAATCCGTTTCCATCCATCCATTTTAATTCAATTTATGAGTCAAGTTTATTGTCATCTAAACACACCAAAGGAAATTACAATTCATTGGTTTACACTTTAACAACATCTATTATTCAATACACTTCAACATGCCATTTTACGGAATTCACATCCGAGGGAATCGACACCCATAATTATAAGATTTCAGGACTTTCACCCAGAATACTCTGGCCAACTTAATTTTAAAATGGAGTCCATATCCCCTATCTCCTCCCAAATAATGGAGTACATCCCCTATCTCCTCCCAAACATAGATACATATACAATGTATTAAAAGTGTCGTCATATACAATGACTATCCATGACACATTTTCAATATCTCGATCATACCATCATATTCAATGAGGTAAATTAAAAATAAAAAAATAAAAGGTTTCAATTCACCTAATCCACATGCAGTTTCTACAACAATCATAGCTATCCTCAACCGATAGTCCAAAACCGATATTTCTAAATAGATGTACAATCTTTCAAATAGATAATTTATCAAATTTCCATAAGTGAGTGATTTAACAAATCCAACTACACCATTCATTCATGCATCCTCCCAATTTCATATTTCCCATATCAATTTCATCATTTATACAAAATAATTTATTTAACTCACATTAGGGCAAATTTCCCCATTTTCCAAATATTAACCCCAAGGCCAAATTTCACCATTTTATCACTAGAGGACTTCATACACAAGGTCCCATAGTCATTTTAGAATCCAAGATAGAAAACCCCTCATTAATTTTTGAAATTAAACCCTAACTTTACCCAAATTTTCCAAATCTCACCATTTACACAAAATGACAAATACCTAGGTTAAAAACCATAATAAGGTGTAGAATATCCCTACCTCAAGTGTAGAAGCTCAAAGAGGAAGAAGGAGAATCTCGAAAATGCACAAAATCAAGCTTTACTCGGATGAAATGGAAGCCCACAAGATGCTCCACCTTTTTAATAAATGAACTAGGGTTAAGAGATCCCCAAACCAAGGTGTATTTATAGAGAGAGAGAGAGAGAGAGAGAGAGAGAGAGTTTTAGAGAGAGAAGGAGCTGGGCTAGGGTTTATGTGAGAAAATGAACCAAAAAGTGATATAAAATAACGCTGCTGCGAACTGATATACGCGAACCTCGCTCGAGCGAAGGAGTTGTCACTTGAGCGACCAGACACAACAATTGACCTCGCTCGAGCGCAAGAAGTGTCGCTTGAGCATAGAATACATGCCTTCAGGTATTTCGCAAATGCACACGCTCGCTCGAGCGCAAGAAGTCTCGCTCGAGCAAAGAACTTCATCTACCCAGAAATGCTACATCTGGAAGGAAACCTAAGAACTCTCAAAACCCACTCGAGTGAAGAAGAAAATTTCACAAGGCTCGCTCGAGCGCAAGAAGCCTCGCTCGAGCGAAGAAGCCAAAATCTGGGCAATAACAATCTAGACCAACTAGCAACCAACCTATTCCAAACACGCCCAACATATTCCAAAACTCAAATTCAAAGAGTTAAAGGAGAAAAATAAGACATGGACACAATACTAAGCCACGAAACCCGAATCTGGAATATAACAAAGGTCGGGTCAAAATTGGGATCGCTATATATTCCTAGATATAAGAATCATCAAAAGCATTGTTTATCCTAACACGCTGTAGACATCACTATTTTATCATAGAAATGGGTAAGAGTTTGACTCCCCAGTGATCCTTATGAGTTATACACAACTCGGTTGTCTCTTTGAACCTAGATCTTGGGATTTGTAGTCAACTAGATTGGGTTACTATTGTGGTAACTCTTATTTAATAGGCTTAAGTCCTATTTCCCTCGATGAATTCTCAACTAACTCTTTTACTAACCCTTTGATTAGTGGATCCACTATGTTGTCTTTAGACTTCACATATTCAATGGAAATAATTCTATTAGAGAGTAGTTGTCTCACGGTATTATGTCAATAACGAAGGTGTCGTGACTTACCATTATACATATGACTCTGTGCTCTATCTATTACCGATTGACTATCACAATGTATGCATATAGCAAGCACAGGTTTCGACTACATTGGAATATCTTTAAGGAAGTGATGAAGGCATTTTGCATCTTCCCCAACTTTATCTAAAACTATAAACTCTGATTCCATTGTAAACCTAGCAATGCAAGTCAGTTTGGAAGATTTCCATGATACAATTGTACCACCAAGAGTAAAGACATACCCATTGGTGGATTTTGAGTCTCTAGTATCTAATATCCAGTTTGCATCACAGTATCCTTCAAGTATCGCTAGATATCTAGTATAGTATAGCCCCATGTTACAAGTAAATCTGAGATATCTCAAAACCCTTATAATAACTTTCTAGTATTCTATTCTTGAATTACTCATATATTTACTTAATTTACTTACTACATAGGCTATATATGGATGAGTGCAGTTCATCAAGTACATTAAGCTTCCAATAATCTGAGCATATTCTAATTGAGAAATACTTTCATGTATATCCTTAGAGAGAAACAGATTAATATCCACAGGTGTTCTAGTAAGATGATTATCATCTTTGCTAAATTTGTCAAGTATTTTTTGAATGTAATGTGACTGTGACAAAGTATATCCTTCTGATGTTTTGGTAATTTTCATACCAAGAATTACATCAGCAATCCCCATGTCCTTCATGTCAAAATGTTTATTCAACATTTTCTTGGTAGTTTTAGTCATGTCATTATTACTACCTATGATGAGCATATCATCATCGTAAAGACATACTATAACATAACTTTTGTTCGTGTTTTTAACATAAACACATTTGTCACAATCATTAATTTTAAATCCATTTGACATCATTGCATTGTCAAATTTCTCATGCCACTGCTTTGGCGCTTGTTTTAAACCATAAAATGATTTAACCAATTTACACACTTTCTTTTCTTTTCTTGGAATAGAAAATCCTTCTGGTTGTTCCAAGTAAATCTATTCATTTAATTCACTATTTACAAAAGTTGTTTTCACATCCATTTGATGAATTTCTAGATTGTACAAAGATGCAATGGCAATTAACATTCTAATAGATGTTATTCTAGTAACTGGTGAATATGTGTCAAAATAATCAACACCTTCTTTTTGTCTATATTCTTTGACCACAAGTCTTGCCTTGTATTTGTCAATTGATCTATCTCCTTTTATTTTCTTCTTGAAAATCCACTTGTATCCAAGAGGTTTACAACCTGGTGGTAAATCCACTAATTCCCATGTGTCATTTTGCAAGATGGATTCAAATTCGCTATTTACAACCATTTTCCATAAAGGAGCCTCAAGACTTGACATAACTTCTTTAAAAGTTAAAGGCTCATTTTCTAACAAAAATGTCAGAAAATCTAGACCAAAAGATTTTAAGGTTTTAGCACGTTTACTACGCCTAGGTTCCTCTTCTTCATCTGTCTCTTACTCTTATATTTGATCTTGTTCTTGATCATGACTAGCAATAGAATCATAAGATCTTTTGTTAGTGCTAGTCTCTTGTCCATTTTTATTAGGAAACACATGTTTAAAGAACGATGCATTCCTAAATTCAATAATAGTATTTGCATGCATTTCTAAGTATTTTGATTTATAAATCAAAAACCGATATGCACTACTATTCTTGGCATAACCGATAAATATGCAATCACCGGTTTTCGGACCTATCTTAGTCTATTTAGGACTAGAAATAGCCACTTTAGCCAAACACCCCCACACTTTTAAGTATTTGTAGGATAATACTCTCCCGTGTCACATTTCATATGGTGTTTGATTTACTTTTTTTCGGGTACTTTATTAAGAATATGATTAGCAGAAAGTATTACTTCCCTCCACAAGTTTTGAGGTAATCCAGAACTTATTAACATGTCATTCATTATTTCTTTTAAAGTCCTATTTTTTCTTTTAGCGATTTCATTTTGCTGAAGTGAGTAAGAAACGGTGATTTGATGAATTATTTTATGTTCTTTACAAAAATCACCAAAAGGTGTTGGTGATTCATATTCACCACATCTATTACTTCTTAGAATTTTAATTTTTTTACCAAGTTGATTTTCAACTTCATTCTTGTATTGAATGAAAGTTTCCAAAGCTTCATCCTTGGTTCAAATTAAATAAACATAACTATATCTAGTATAGTCATCTATGAAAGTAATAAAATATTTTTTTCCCACCTCTAATTTGAATTGATTTAAAATCACAAATGTCACTATAAATTAAATCAAGTGGTTAAGTATTTCTTTCAATTGAATAAGAAGGAGTTTTAGTTAATTTTGCCTCGACACAAATTTCACATTTATGATTGGATCAATTTTAAATTTAGGTAAACATTCCATATTAATTAATCTACGCAAAGATCCATAATTAACATGTCTTAGTCTACTATGACATGAATTTGAAAACTCAAGCAAGTAAGAAGAATATATATTTTTATTAATAAGAGAATGTATAATAGTCATTATATTCATTTTGAAAAGACAATCAGTCGTATAACATTTTCCTACATACATCTCGTTTTTGGTAAGTACAAATTTGTCACTTTCAAAAACTAACCTAAACCCATTCTTGCTCAACGAAGATTCAAAAATAAGATTCTTGCAAATGTCTGGTACATGCAGCATATTATTGAGGGTGAGTTCCTTTTCAAGCATCATCTTCAGAATAACCTTTTCTTGTCCTTCGATTTCAGAAGTCGAGGAGTTACCAATAAACAGTTGTTTTCCATTGTCTACCACAGAATAGGAGGAGAACATCTTTTTGTCAGTACAGATGTGACGAGTAGCTCCAGTGACCACCCACCATTCTTTGAGATTTTCGACAAGGTTGACCTCGGAGACAATAGTTGAAAGGTTTATGTCATCCACACCATTGGAGATTCTGCCCACTTCAGTGACATTGGCTTGAGTAGGTTTCTTACTTAAACTTCCTTTACCTTTGCGCTTGCTACGACAATCTTTGACCCGATGTCCCTCTTTGTCACAGATGTAGCATTTGTCTTTAAACTTGAACTTCTTGGTGTCCCCTCCTTTAGAGCCTTGTGAGGAACTTTCTCCGAAAAATTTTCGTTTCTTTGCTTTTAGTACATGTTCCACCATAGTTGTAACGCCCCGAAAATAATCCCAACATGAATGATACATAACCACATACATTCATTAATTACAACCATTATCCATTCTTTGTATCAAGATCTCCATGGTTTATACAAGAATTCCATATGCAAATATACATTATATGATAAGAAAACACCTGAATCTGTAACATGTGAAACATGTAGTCTCAAAAATAAAGATAAAATAAGAGAAACGCCCGTACGGGCTTACATCTTCCAAGGCAATAGCCCGGTTACACAAAATGGGATCTTGGACCCATACACATTAGCCCTTGGCTTTACAAAAATTCACAACTAAATAAAGAGCAAACTACTCTTCACAAGAACATATCCACGCCCTCAATTTGGCGAAATCACAACATCTTTACTTGCACCAAAATCCCATAGGGGTGAGCATAAAACCCAGTAGAGAATTCTAACAAAGTATATACAGTTATGCAATTCTCAATGAAATGTAAATGTCAATGCCATGTCATGCTCTTTTCAAAAATTTCATTTCATGCTCTTTTTGAAGATCTCAATTTTTCCAATAAAAGTTTGCCATCTCAACACATTTCAAACTTCCAATTTTAATCAATAGGGGCGGTAAATACGACACTGGTAATCCCTAGGCTGGTGTCTGCAAGTAAACTCTACGAGTATTACCAAACTGTCATTTTTATCAGTATTAACCGGAAGGCTCGACACCTATCCGCACGGTTTTCTGGTCTTTCACCATGGACACTCAAGCCAACTTATCAAAGTCATCTATACCCCCTAACTGGACTTACCAACGTATTTACCTCTTTCACATTTCCGTGGTTGTTATTACAATATAATCTTTCTCAATGTAAACATTTTTACCACTCATGCCAAGATGTACAATAATGAATAAAATTTAAAAGAGAACATGATGCAATAGATAAGAACTCATAACATTTCCACATCTTTCCTTCCATCAATGCCATTATCGCAAAATAACCACATGTTCACCCTATGTTATCAACACATAGTCATAACTTCCCAACATACTCATTTCTTAACATTCTAGTCCCTTCAAGACCAGATGAAGTTTTCAAACATCAACTATCAAGATTTCAATTCTCATAATCCATGGAGTTCATTATTTATCATCTCATAACATCACAAGTTTAAGTGTTAGTAACAATACTAAAATGACATCTCATTCTCATACCTCAAATACATTGCTATATTGTTGAACATTTGATGAAACCCACACTCATTCATCATCTTAACATAAGAAGATAAGAAATTTCAAAGACATTTCCCATTTTACCAAAATCCCCAAATTTCTAGGGTTTATGTTAAAAACAAATCTCCATCATTTTCCAAGAAAAACTACATCAAAATCATCTCTCATGAGTCTAGTAAAGGAAAGACTCTCAAGAGTAGAAAATAGATTGAGATACAAGCCCATATTCACAAATCTCTACATATTGAACCAAAATTAAAATTTAATACAAAACCACAAGAAAACATTTAAGTCAAAATCCACACTACTCATTTCTTGGTGAAATCCCTCATCAAAACATCATTCTTAGATCAACAAGATGGAACCCTCAAAGATTGACCAAAATTTTGAAAGTTTAAAGAAAAACCCCATTTTTAAGAAAATCTCTACATTTTTGAAATCACAATGTTAAAATCATCAAAACTAGAAGAAAACTCTTAAATCATCATCAAAGTAGCAAAACTTGTATTTATAACTCAAGAAATCCCTACCTCAAGGTCTTTAAGAAGACGAGAACAAAGAAACCCTAACTTAGATGGATGATCCTTCAACCCTCACTACAACAAGTAGAGCCCTAGTTCTTGATCTTCAAGACCCAAATATTGCAAGAATCAAAGTATATAGATGTTTTAGGAGGTTTTCTAGAGAGAAGAGGAAGAAAATTAGGGTTTAGAGTGAGAGAGAAATGTGTAAAATGAGGTATACATTCGGACTAAAAAGAGGGGAAAAAACAGAGTTCGGGCTGCCCAGTTGGCCGCTCGTGCGGCCCACCTTGACCGCTCGTGCGGCCCATTTCAGAATGCAAAATTCTAGGTCTCAACCTCCACCGCTCGAGGGCCCTAGCCCACCGCTCGTGCGGCCCTTCCCTACACGTGCGGCCCTGGCCCAGTCACCCAAAATTCCTGCTTCACTCCCGGCACTCCAGACTCACCCGCGCACCCTCCCGAACAAGCGAAATTCAACACCAAAAGAAACAAGAACTAGAAAACCATTTCCGAACGTTTCAATCCAACGAAAATAAAAAGAGAACGAAGCGAAGAAAGAAGGAAAGAAAAGGAAAACAAAGACCCGGTCGTTACAATAGTAGCCTTTGACTCCATAGGATGTTTTCCAACCCTCTTCTCAGAAGTTCGGTTGTCTTCCTCAATTCTCAATCGCATAATTAATTCTTCTAGAGTCATTTCTTTGCATTGTGCTTGAGATAGTTCTTGAATTTCTTCCAATCTTGTGGTAACTTTTCAATTAGGGCAGCAACTTGGAAGGACTCGCTTAGTGACATGCATTCTGCATGGATGTCATGTAGAATAAGTTGGAGATCCTGAACCTAGCTAATTACAGTTTTTGAATCAACCATTACAAAATGCAGAAACTTGCCCACCACAAATTTCTTCGAGCCAACGTCTTCTGTTTTATACAATGTATTATCAAGCCCATTCAAGATATAGTTGCGACAAAGGAAATCTGTATATTTCCAAGCATCGACCGCAGCAATTACTTGTTGGTCAATTTCATCCTCTTCCAGAACATGAGCATCCTCACAAAGGAAACACACTAACTTTAAAGTAGTAAGATAGAACAGCATTTTCTGTTGCCATCTTTTAAAATCAGTTCCTAAGATCTTTTTTGGCTTTTCCCCGTGATTCACCGGTATTGTTACAACAGCAGAATGGATTTGGGTAGTCGCAACACCAGTCGGATTAGAGGTTTGAGTAGTTTCAATAGTCATGAATTCTAAATTATAAAACAAAATTAAAATTAGAATTTTTATACTACACAGAAAATTAAACCTTAAAACACAAAATATAATTTTGTACAAAATAAAAGAAACTAAATTGTAACTTTTATTTCAAATTAATTTGAAAATAAACTTTTATTTAATCAAATTAATTCTACACAAAATATTATTTCTGTAAAATTTCAAAAATTAAAATACTGAAAATCAAAATTTTAATTAATGAAAACCCATAATTTTATTTCTGAAAATTCAGAATTAATTTCTAAAAACCTTACACAAAGATAATTTCTATAATAAAACCAAAAAGAATTTTGAAAAGAAAACAAACGAAAAATTATATATAAACAGAATAATTTGAATCTGTCTTGAAATTGTTAGACAATCTTGTGTGTAAAAAAAAAATGAAACAAACAAAATAATGTGCTTACAAAAAGTTCTAGTTTCGAAAAATAAAAATAGTAAGACTATGATCAAGTTGAGTGTGTGACACTCTGTCCATAAGACAGATTCATCGCCGCATAGGTGCTCACATCAGGCGAACCAAACCTGCGCCCGACTTTGCCAAACGGTGGCGCGTGCATGATGGATTTGGGTCAAATCGACTTTGTTTATGACTCTCCTCCTTGCAAAACTTGAAGTGCCCCTTGGGGCCTATCCCAAGTATGTCAACCTAGAGTTTATATATTCAGGCCCGGCCCTGAAATTTTTGGGGCCTAAAGCCAATAATCAACTAATCAATTTTTGGAGCCCTTCACATTTTTTTTTTCATTGAATGAAAAAAAAAATGAAGGTAAAAGACAAAAGATTTGTGTCAAAATCATAAAAAATACTTAGTATTACATTACAACAACTAATAAGTGTCGCTTAATCCTTGTTTTTCTTGCATTTTTACAAGCAAATAAATCAATCATACTTGCATAATCTAATTTTTTTGCAAAATCATTTTCAATGGATAACAATGCTAATTATTTTAAATGGGTCTTTCAATTTTTTAATGGGTTAATTTATTTTAAATTAGTTTGGGTCTTCCTTAATTTTTTTTGAATTTAAAACATACCCAATATATTACAATAAACTATAATAGGAGGGACCCTTTTTTGGGGTCTATTTTCAATGGATAATAATGTTAATTTTTTTGAATGGGCTTTTCAATTTTTTAATGGATTAATTTATTTTAACTTAGTTTGGGCCTTCTTTAATTTTTTTTTTAACTTAAAACATACCTAATATTTTACCCTAAACCATAATAAGAGGAGGCCTTTTTTTGGGTCTATTTTGAAGGGTCTTAGGCCATGGCCTACTTGGCCTATGCCTAGGGCCGGTCCTGTATATATTCATACAAAATCTCTTATTGTTTCCATGTGGAACAACCAAAACAAGATAACCAACAATTATCTCTTCAACTTCCTATTTCACGAAACCGAAAACGACGTTAACTTTCCATTTACTAATAAATGGTTTTGATGAACAACTTTCCCCGTGTGACTTGCATGTAGCAAGGAACATGTCACCACTTAGACTCACCTCAAAAGATGTGTGGGCCCCACTTAAATTTAGGCCCATAATTAACCCAAAATAAGCCTATAAAACTAAGTAGGTGTTTGGGAATTTGCTATTTTAGTAAGCTATTTTAGTTTTTGGCTATTTTAGTAGGTTAAATTTTTTGTGTTTTGGAAGATATTTGGATTTTTTTATAGTTAGATGTGATATTTGTGGGAGAAAAAATAAAATAATTATAGGTTTGATGTAACATTTTGTCTTATTAACTATTTTAACATATTTTATTATTTTATAAATTTTAGCCTAAAAAACCAAAAAAATAACCCTGGCCAAACACCTCTAAATTTTCCAACAAATAGAAGTAGGAAGAAGCAGTGGAAAGGCCACCTTTCTTCTTTCATAACACCGATAATTTATTATGGAATAAATACAAAATGAAAGATGAGTGTCATAGAAGTGAATACGTTTTCAACGTGAGAAATCAAAATGTCAACATAGAATGATAAAAAAGTAGAAATACATAATAAATGGCCAAGAACGGATGGAGATGGAGACTGAAAACAAAAAAAAAATAATAATAATAATAAATTTTAAATACATCCTTAAAGTTTACTTAAAATACGAATTACCTCTCGTAGTTTGGAAAATTACAAATACCTCCCTATCAGAATTCTTTGTTTAACAAAATTTATTAAAAAAGTGAAATTTCTAACTGTTCACTTATACAATAATAAAATTATCTAAATTATTAATTGAAATAAAATTTTAACATCATTAAATACTATTAATTAACTTGATGATTTATTAATAAAGGGACATGTTTGTTATGAAATTAGAAACCTTGGGGGGCATAATGTAATTTTTAAAATTACAAAAGATAATTTATAATTTAAGTAAATCTCAGGAGATGTGTTTGTAATTTATCCAAAAAAAATACAAAAAAGGAAGCAATAATCCGCTTAACTAGATTCTGGTTGTTGATTTGTGAAACTCATTAATAAATTGTCTAACATTTCCATCATTGATTTAGACCTCGTTTGGAAATAGGCTTTTTTAATATTTTTAAAATTTTTTGACTAAAATATGATGTAAAAAAAAATTAGTATATTTGAGATGACTCTTTAGTTTTGATTTTTTACGAAAAGATGTGCAAAAAATAGAGAGAAAATGAAATTTTTAATTTTTTAGTATAAGTTGTTGGCTTTTTTATTTTTTTAATAATTTTTTGATTTTTTAACTAAAATTATCATTTGCCAAACGAAGCCTTAGACTGTTTAAATAGCTCTACAATCCTTCCACCTGAAAACATTCCTTTGTAAAAAGTACATTGGCCTCCATGGCCAAGGATATGGTCCTCATTGTGATGATATGTGACCTTCTCTAACTTTTTTTTATTTTTTATTTTTTTTAGTAAAGAAATTTTTTATTAAAAACATAAAATTAGAGATACAAGATACTGAAGTGTACTAACAGAGATTCGTAGGAGTGTACAGACTCTATTACTATTGCAATTCGCACCCACACATCCAATCCCTCTACCTAGCGATTTTAATAAAAAAGACAACAAAAAAAGAACAACAAAAGAGACAAGAAAACAGCAAAAGAAAAGAAAGGTAACTAAGGAGATCTTAGCTACCAAACACTCCCCACACTACAAACTCTACAAGCATTGAAAATCCTTCCTACTGCAGGTTCAAACGGATCAATGAAAACCTTCGTAGTGCAGATCCTCCTCCCTTAAAATGACATCTCTCCACTGCTTAGTAAAATAATAAGAATTAATAAAAACAAACCACCAGCACATTCTCCACCAATTTATTTAATAAATCACCAACCTTTCAAACCACCAACCTCTAACTCTGTTAAACTGAACAGTTTGATTTTCTCAACACTATCATCACTTGAAGACAACTGTTCTTTCAACAATAATCCACCATTCCGTTCAAATAATTTTTCTTTGCGCTTCTTATTATTTCTTTTTTCCAGTACTTCTATAGCCACCAAGAAGCAATAAGTAAAAACAATGCTCCAACTCCAGAGCACACACCTGCACAACTCAAAACATAAGAACATACTTACAAGAATTAGATGTTTGATGGATGAATCAAGAATAAATATATGAAGGAAACGGATAACTCATTACTACAATCGGGGGTTGCATATTTTGCTAATAAAGATACATGTTTGGGAAGAAACTAAAGTATAGAGGTAAAGTAGAAATTAGTAATAATATAGAAGCACTAAAGACTAAAATAGAGGGATTAAATGACAATTTTGATAGAAGTGTACGGGTGCTAAGTGTAATTAATACTATTATGTGGTTGTTATTTTTAGTTTGAGAAATGGCGTTATGCAAAATTGATCAAATTGCTACTTGACTCAAAGTCTAAGAGGTTGACTCAGATAATTAAAAGGTCAAAGTGTAAAATGAAATTGGAGGTACATGATAGGTACAAATTACAATTTGTCCAAAAATAAATTATAAATTGGGTAGTAACTAACACCAATTTGGACTATAACAAAATATTATTTTGGTCATTAATCAAATTTACCACATTAGATTACAAGTATTGTTTTTAAAAATAGAACATCTATTTTTTTAGAAACAAAAATGCAATAAATTAAATAAAATATAATTATTAGATCGATCTTTTTTCTTTTCTTTTCTTTTTTTTTCTTTTTTTGTAAATGATATTCATGAAGGACCTTACAAAAAGTTAGTTCAAATTATTATAATGAGATTTATAATAAGTCCCACAAGTCCAAACAATACTCTCCAATCTCTCTAATCAAGATCATGAATAAAAAAGAAGCCCAATATTTTTATTTCAGAAAATAATATACAAGTTTATTTTTTAGACCTATTTTTCAGATTCAATGATACATAAGTGATATGAGTAATTAATAATTAAAAAATATGAGAGAATATGTTACCTTTAATATTCTAATTAATTATCACATTACTAAATTTAAAAAATAAATTTAATTTTTTATCTTAAATATGAATGGTTTATTTATTGTGATATCGGTTTCATACAAGAGGTGGTGGCCACTATGCTCTTACAAAATGGACGCCCCTAGTATGCCCTTTTATGGGGTGAGTAGCTGCGAGTAGAGGATCACGCCTACTCTCATAGGCTCTTAGAGAATCTCCTTTCGAATTGTCGATTCTTATGCAAAATCTCGAGGGACCCAGAATATAAGGTCCACAAATCTACATAGATGAGAAAGGTGTGGTAGCGATTTGATTGCGTGTTGTAGGATATATTCATAGAATGAATTTGAATAATAAATTAATGATTCTAGGAAAAATTAATTATTTTGTATATATAATATTATTGATTTTAACGTGGCACTTTTGACGATAAAATTTGACATGTAATCATACTCCACCCAAACTTGTAAATGTGAGATAGCAATTAGCATGGCTTGAGCAATGTCACATTTGACATCCTCTAACGATTAACCTTGGCCACTATGTTCTACAGTCTACAATCACTTTAAGTCATTGTCAATCAATTATCATTGATGACAACCACCTTCGACCACCATTGCCTTATCAAAATCTACCTTTGTTTTCACCAAAAAAAAAAAAAAAATCTACCTTTGTCCATTATCTTTGACCATCAGTCACCATTAATCATCTCCCAATGCCTGCCAACAATCATTTCTAACTTCTATCTGATTATTGACAATTACCTTATGTTACCATCTTCTACTAACCATTTCTTTCACTTGTTTTAAAAAACAATTAATTAAAACACATGTGTAACATATTTTTTATTTTCATTTTCATCAAAAATAATTACAAATTTGTTTGATATTGAAACAAAAAAGAATAAATAAGTCAAAATTTGTTTTGAGTTTTTCCTTTTTTGTAATTTTTTTTTTTTATCTTTAGGGAATTTTTTTAAATATTCTAATCAAATTTTTATATTTTTAAATCACTTAATCTACATACATTTAAAAAGTAAATTATTTGTGATTTTTTTAAAAATTCACTAAATAAAAAAATTCACTATCTTTTGTATTTATTGTTTTTTTATAGATTTTTTTTTTTTTTTACAAATAATTTATTTTTTATTGGAAACAGTATCGGTAAATTCAAGTTATGGGGTGCTTTAGGCATTAAGTCTAAGAACTAATCTTATTTGGTGAGAAAAACATCCATTAAAAAGTCGCCAAAAAGTCAATAGCGGCCGGCGGTGTCTAACATATGGTGGCAGTAAGGTGGACAAATAAGTGATATTGAATAGATAAAAAACATGCGTAAACATTTAAACAAATAGTTGGACATTTGAACATATAGTTTGACAGATAGATGACATGTGTACACATTTGAACATATAGTCGCACAAATAGATAACACATGTATAAATATGTGACATTTGAATATATAAACCAATAGGTAAACTTTTGTACGGATAGTTATCCTTTTGGAGAGATAATGTTTTTCATAGCCCAAATAAACTTAAGTTTGGGCCTATTGACCAAGTTTTAGAAATGAACTTATGACCTGAGGGCCCATTCTTAAATACATATAAATTACTAGGTGAATCTAAAAAAAATAAAAAATTTAAAAATAATGATGAAAATATTAAAAAAAAAAATTTAAATAAAGATGATAAAATACTAAAATAAAAAATTATAAAAATAATATTCATAAACTAAACCAAACATGTTACCATTTCCTCACATGAAAAAAGCTTATTCACATCAGTCGTGAATAGTTCATTTACGGTTGCCCAAAATTTTTCCAAAAAATAAAAATTCATTAATTTGTTTGTCATCAGTTAAAAATCTTAAAATATCACGTTAACTTTTTTTCATTCTAAAAAAATAATTATTTTAATAAATTTTCAAACACATCAACTTTTTAAAAAACTAAAAAATATTAAAAATACAAACTCCAAAAAACCTTAAATAATCAGACCCACTTAAATAGATAAAGGTAAACTAACAATAAGTCTTAATAGTTCGACTTAATTCCCATTAAGTCCTATTGAAAATAAATCTTAGTAAAATCATTCTTTCTTTTGTCATATTTTTTGCATATATTGCTAAAAATTAACAATTATTGACTTTTTTTGTCATGATTTTTATAAATTGCCGCTAAAACTTATAATTAGTAATGTTTTTCTGTGATAAAATTTTCAAATTGTCACTGAAAGTTAAAAGTTAGTAACTCTTTTTTTATAATTAGTAATGTTTTTCTGTGATAAAATTTTCAAATTGTCACTGAAAATTAAAAATTAGTGACTTTTTTGTGAACTGTAGCTAAATCTTATAATTAGTGACATTTTTTTACCAAATTTTTTAAACTGTCACTGAAAATTAACAATTAGTGACGTTTTTTAATAGTGTTTGATAAAAAAATGCTATTAATTCTCACAGGATTTATTGGATAATAAGTTCACCTATTAGAACCTACATGTAACTCCCTCAAAAGATAAACCATGGTTAGGTTGATGAGTTTCTTTTGAGGTTAAGGATTTCTTGAAGTTGTTCCCATGGAAATTGCATTTTCTATAAACAGTCAAGCTAGGGTTAAAAAAATATATTATGGAAAGTTTTACCAAAAACTCACATAGATGAATTGCTAGTAAAATATTTATGCTCTGTAAACATTTTCCTTTCTATAAAACATCTAAAAGTAATTTTCTCTCCTAACGTTGATGGAGTGTCATTTAATAATTGAGCAACCATTTTCTATAAACAGTCAAGCTAGGGTTTAAAAAATATATATTATCGAAAGTTTTACCAAAAACTCACTATTAAAATATCTGTAACATTTTCCTTTCTATAAAACATTTAAAAATAATTTGGATAAATTACAAATACACTCTCTGAAGTTCGCTTAAAATACGAATTGTCCCCTCTGATTTGAAAAATTACAAATACCTCCCTGTCAGAATATTTTATTTAATAGAATTAATTGAAAAAGTGAATTTTAACTGTTCACCTATACAATAATAAAATTATTTGAATTATTAATTAAAATAAAATTTTAACATTATTAAAACTATTAATTAACTTGATGATTTATTAATAAAAAGATCTATTTGTTATGAAATTAGAAACTTTAGGAGACATAATATAATTTCTAAAACTACAGGGATAATTTATAATTTAAGTAAATCTCAAATGGTGTATTTATAATTTATCCAAAATAATTTTCTCTCCTAAAGTTGATGGCGTGTCATTTAGTAATTGGGCAACCGTAAGTGAACGCGAATAATCTTTTCTCTTGTCACCACTGTATATACTTACCAGTAACAGTCTCAATCAACGAATCAGCAGTGCAGGTATAATTCCCTAGTGTGTTAACACATTTAGTGTTACCACTACAATTGTTGAGCTTTGAATCTTCACACTCATTTATGTCTGCATTCAAAAAACAATAAATTAAAACCAAACAGAGGAAGACCCTTCTTATCAGGAAAGTATCATAACAAATATATATATATATATATATTGAACATTGTTAAAATTAAACTTATTTTTCATGTCTAATAATGTGATAATCAATTAAATATTTACGTAATACTCTCTCTCACATCTTCTCTAATTACAAATCAATCATATTACTTACATATCATTAGATTTAGAAAATGCGAATGATTTTTTTCAGTCCAAAATATAGACTAGAGGGGGCTATTTGAGCCTATGGAATCCATCCAAGTCCCGTTTGATAATCTGAACCATTCATTTTGTTAGACATTTTGTGTCTTTCATCTATAAAAAAAATTAAATCTATTGGATAACTGTAACTTGTTCAATTTATCGTTTTTTAATAAAAAATGAACGATAATTGTATTTTTAAAAATAAATCATACATTTTTTTGATGACAAAAATAATAAATTGAACAAGTTCATTTATTGGATCAACCTATTTTTTATTTTATTTTTTTGGATGAAATACATGAAATACTCAACAAAATAAATTATTCAAATCATCAAAACAGGACTCATAGTGAACCTAAATGCCAAACAGACCTTTCAGTTTAGATTTTAGACCGGGAGGAAATTCTCCACTTTTAAAAAATGGGTCTAAAAAATGAGTTTATATGTTATTTTCACACACACACATATATATATATATATATATTCAAAATCAAATGGATCCAAACCAAACAAATATATATATCAATAAAGATTGGCACCCCCTCCCAACACCACCCCCACAACCCCCTTTGACACATGGCAGGTGATGATTGGAGGTGCAGGAAAGTGTAACCAATGAGAGAAGAGAGGGGGTCAAAAGGGGGTGAGAAAAAGGGGGTCTAAATCACTACTCTATATATATATATATATAGGTAATTGATAGAATACGAACCTTGGCAGCCATCATCTAGGTAGGGTTCCCTTTGTAACCGGACAAACACTTGCAGATATACCCACCAACATTTGTTGCGTTCTGACAATCGCTATTTTGTCCACATGCATAATTTGTGGGATTTCTTTTAGCTTGTTCGCATGTCTCATTATCCCCTATTCCCCAATCCAGCACCATCGGCACCTTTTCTTCTCCGAAATGTTCAAGATAAGTTGTGGAGAAATTAAACGCACGTTCTTCAATAATAAAGGCATAGCTGCAGGGATTGAAGTTCAATACACTTTTATGATTCGAGAAGCTAGACACATTAATGTCGATGTGGCTGACTCCTTTTGGGATGGAGGTTTGGCAACAACCGATTCCAGAGCAAGTTCCACTAGAAACGGAGTCCTTGTCTACACATTGTGAGACACACGCGGTTGAAAGAACCGAAGAATCGTTTTTATAAATTCCGAGATGCGCATATGTGTCACAACCAATAGCAGTGAACTTGTTCTTGGTTCTAGATATGGAGAACTTGCCCAGGATGAGCGATGCATTGAGGTTGTTTTGTAATGGTGTACCAAGCCGATCATAACAATCACGCGATATGATGAGCTGCTGCATGATGCGTAACTCACCCACCTCCGGCGTTATATTTGAAACAGTGATACTTCTATTCTGAAAATATGGATTGGATTGATTACAAGAAATGAGGAAGTCTTCATTCAGGTAACACCTGTTTTTCACACCGAATGGGTATGGGATGCTTACATTCCCACAACTGTTCCAGCAGCCGAGGTTTTTTAGATCTCCTATTGTTGGTGGTGCTGCAGTTGCTGATGAAGATGATGATGATGATGACAACAATACCACCACCACCAGCACCACCACTACAAGTTGTAGTTGTAGTAGTAGCATGATGATGATGTTGATGAGTTGCAATTGCATTCTTTGTGAGGAGGAGGCCATGGTTTGCTTCTTTTCAACTTCTAGAGATCACATCTTATAAATAATTGCGCAAATTATATGGGTGGTCCTACATTTTGCCCTTGTGTTTTTTTTGGTCCATTTACTAAAATTTGCTCAATTTTAAATTTTATGATAATTTGATCCAATTAATAATGTCATTAACATTTAATAGAAAATGATTACTGAATTAATTGAAATTAACTCAATAAGTTTAGTAAATTTATAATTTTACTCAAAAAAATATAACATATGTCACTTATATGCATATTTTTCATTAAAAAAAATGTAAAGAATTTTAATCAATTAAATCAAATTGAAATAAAATCATAAATTCAAAATCAAAATCAAGTCAACTAAAATTATAAGCATTAAAATGATATAAAGACTAAAGTAGAGGAACTAATGTCACAATTTGTCCTATATAATAAGCTTGTTAATTGCAAGAAAAATGTTATTCTTTCCTAATTTCTATACAATATTATACATATGAGTATTGCTTCTTCTTTTTTATAACCAATATGAGTATTGATATTCAAATCCAAAAATTAAATTCACTTTTTAAGTCTAATTGATTTGGTAATCAATTAAGATATCTAAGTCAACACTTTCTTTTATACTTTTCATAATCAACAACTAATCGTATTATTTACACATCATTAGCTCTAGAAATAAGTATAAAAAGTGAGTTTTTTAAACTAAAAAGTCAATTTGTATATCATTTTCTCTTATATGTATCAAAAATATTTGAGACCTCTAAATGAGGAGCTCTAGAGACAACTCTAGAGGTGGGTCCCACCTAATGATTTGATGTTTTGACTTATGATATTTCTCTTTTTATTTTTATTTTTATTTTTTATGTATTGCCACATCACTAGAGTTAATAGTAGAGCTCTAAGTCTACTGCTCTCTATCATCACTCTTACATGTATATATATTTCGTCATCAAAATGATGTAATAGGCTTTTGCTCTGATGTCACAGCGCCACAGCTTAATAGCAACAGGTGTAAATTTTCAATGGAAAATGATTTAGATAATCCTACATAAGCATACTTTCAACGGTAAATTATACTTTGCACCCTATATTTTGTTTCAAATCTCATTTTAATCTCTACATATGAAATCATGACAGTCAACCCTCTACACTTTAATCAAATCTTACTTTGATCCCTGCACATGAAATTATAACAATCAACCCCTCTTATTTTTGGTAAAATCTCACTTTGATCCCTACACAAGTGTCAATGTCCCGTTTCTGTTACTCAATTGTTTAAATCTGTAACAGAATCTAATCATGTGATAAGAATGTGACTACGACATAAGGGTAAGAAAGAAAATTATCTATATTTTTCATTAATACATACTTTATTCTAAAATTTACATCAAAATATGATTGTATTAGGCTAAAATAAAATGCATATTATGAACAATTAAGAAGATAAATTGGGATTTTGCATAAATTGAAATCATGAAACTCTATTTTTCACGGTAACACAGTCTTTTGTCTATTCATCTTTCTTTCTTTCTTTTTGATTTTTTTGTCGTATTTTTTTAATTTCAAAAGCTCTACTT
Source organism: Camellia japonica (assembly GCA_030407325.1). Classification (NCBI taxonomy): domain Eukaryota; kingdom Viridiplantae; phylum Streptophyta; class Magnoliopsida; order Ericales; family Theaceae; genus Camellia; species Camellia japonica. The sequence continues at coordinate 134,846,556 of JAPPVO010000016.1, read as the reverse complement.
TTCTTACCTTTTCGTCCCAATTTTTATCATACGAACACATACACACACACACACACACACATACACACACACACACACATATATATATATTGTATTATATAACTTTCATGTACTTATCATGTCAAACAAAGTGTATTGGTGGGAAACATGAATGATTTTCCTCTCTTATCCTTATTTCGTAGTCACATTTTGTTACATGACTAGATTTTGTTAAAGATTTAAAAATGAAATAACAAAAGAGAGACATTGTCACTTGTGTAGTGATCAAAGTGAGATTTGAGTAAAATGCAAGGTGTTGACTATCACAATTTCATGTGTAGAGACCAAAGTAAAATTTGATCAAAAGTGCAGAAGGCTGATTGTCATGATTTCATGTGTATGAACCAAAATAAAATTTAATACAAAGTGTAAAAATACAAAAATGTAATTTATCCTAATTTTAATTTAAAACGGTATAGCTTTACGTGCTCTTTTTCATTTTAAAACAACCATCATTCACATCATTTTTATTTGACTTATTTGAATTTTTTTTATTATTTATTTTTATTATTATTATTTTTGGCTAAAACTCTCTCATCGTTTTTTATTTTTTTTTTTAGTGAAAAGAACAATCTAAACTTTTCTTCTTTTTTTTTTTTTAATTTGTAAGCGTCTCTTTCATAAAGGACAAATAAATTTGGTTCTATTTACCCTTAATAACTAATTTTATATTTCAAACTTTAAAATGATATCACTTTTAATCTATATTTTTATTTTTAATAAAATTAGTATTTTTAAAATTCTCTCATTAAGATTTATTAAATAAGATTCATGTTGGCCATGAAATTCTTAAAAACAAACGGTAAATTTTTTTCTGTCAAAACTAATGTCAACAGTAAAATTTTATTCTTATTCACAGTAAAAATTTTATTCTATTTTGAGTTTTGTTTTGTGGCAATCTATTTATACATAACAATAGAAGTTTACTTTGGCTAAAACTCCCTTATGTATCAACAATTATAGTGACTATAGTATTTAATGGTGATGCTGGTATTTTTACTATTTCAAAATCAAAATGCTACAGTAAATTTATTGTGAATTAGAGTGAGATAGAGTAAAGTTATACTGTTGGCATTAATTTCGACGATGAAAATTTTATTTTATTTTTAAAAAAAATTCATAACGAAAATGGATTTTATTTGATAGATATTGATGAATGATTTTAAAAATATTAATTTTATTAAAAAGCGACATGTAAATCAAAAGTTATATTATTTTAAAATTTAAAATATTAAATACGTCACTAAGGATATTTTGGTAATGGTGATGTGTAACTTTTAAATGAATTTTTTTTGAAATTGTCTTTAATGCATAAGAATTTTATTATGAAGAAGTTTTGTTAATATTTTCTTTTTATATATAGAAATTTTTTGTTTTTGGGGTAATTTATTTATAGAAACGGCAGTGCTAGGGTCTCAAATTGTCGGGCTTGAATGCCTTGATAATTTCTCTATTTATTATTTTTATTTTTATTTTTATTTTTATTTGTTGGGCTGTGCCTTTTTTTTTTTTTTTTTTTTGAAAAATGATTAAGGCCTTGAAATTTCTGATTTTTTTTTTTTTTTCTTTTTGTGCAAGAGTGGCTATGTGTAGGGGTGTGCTAAAAAATCAGACATCCCGAACCAGCTTAGTCTATGTGGTTTGATAGGGTAATAAAATTGACTGATCAGTTATGCTGCTGGTTAAAATTTGTTAATTTTATATAGTTTTGTACAGGTCTATACTATATTTTTATTTCAAATCAAGAATAATATAGACTCGTCCAAAACTATATGAAATTAACAAATTTTAACTAGCAACTTAACTGATCAGTCAATTTTATCACCCTATCAAACCACACACAGGCTTTATCACCCTATCAAACCACACACAGGCTAAGTTGGTACAGGATGTCTAGTTTTTTTAAAATAAAAATATAGTATGGACTCGTACAAAACTATATGAAATTAACAAATTTTAATCAGTTAGTCAATATTATCACTCTATCAAACCACATAGGTTAAGTTAGTGCGAGATGTTTAATTTTTTAGTACACCTTTACATGTAATCACCCTTTAAAAAAAAAAAAAAAAAAATCAAACCAACACATCTCAACAAATAAACAAATAAAAAAATAAAAAACCAACCAACACAACCTAAAAAATAAACAATTCGAAGCATTCAAGCCTCAACCATTCGGGACCCAAGCATTTTCTTTATAGCAAAATTCTATTAGTACATTTCAATAATGTTTTGAGGAAACCACGTTTCAATAATGTGACACTAACAGGGTGTGTCAGACCAACCATCCAGTTTTTCTGTTGTGGGCCTAGTTGGGGCTCATCTTGGTAGTCGATGAGAAAGAGAATGGTACGTACCTTTATGTATCTTATAATTAAAAAATAAAATAATATAATTTTATATTTTTTAAATCATAATTAAAATGGAAAAAAAATTATAACTAAACATTACATGAGTTATAACTAAAACAATATCATAACTAAGAATAAAAATTGTCATAACTAAAAAAGAAAATAAGGGTTTGTATAGTAGAATTTTCCTTAATCTATATAGTTCATTTTGTATATCTTGCCAAGATGATTATCTATAAAAAAAATCAAATTAATCAAATATCGATATCATTGGATCATGATTGTCTTTACAAAAATAAAAAATTAATTACTGGTATTAAGGGCTGATGTATCATGTTAAGATTCATTTGTATATTGTAAGATGAGAGTTTCTATTTTACACACCACACAAATTTTTAGTTTACACCATTTTCTAATTTTTTTAATTGTAATTTTGTAATTATTATTTTGGACACAATCCTATAACCCAATTTCTTAATACAGACTATCATCTCTCCATACACATCACCAACCACTACAACCACTACGATCTCCTATCTCATTCGCGCCCCCATCACCACACTAACTCGTTCTCTTCCTAAGATTGCGATGAGAGTGGGGTTGACAAAGGGATTGCAATAGGAGAGGGGTTGGCAACAAGATGGTAACTAGTGGAGAAAATGGAAAAATGACAACAATGGGAGTGAGAGTTGCGACAAGATGAGAGAGAGACTGAGAATGAGGAAGCGACGAGGAGGGTAGGTGGCTAAGGAAGAAGTGGCAGCCGACTGAGGCGGTTAAGGTTATGATTAAAGTTTGCGAGTTAGAGACGATGAGAGTATTTTGGGATTTTTTTTTTTTTTAAAAAAAAAAAATCAAATAAAGAGTGAATTGAAAAAAAAAAATTTAAAAATAAAATAAAATAAGAAATCAAACAATTCAAAATATATATGATGTGAATTGAGAAAATAATATGTAGTGAGAGTTTGTGTGGTGCATAAATAAAGGGTCATGCGATAATTATACCCTCGTATATAAATTATGATATTTTAAAATTAATTATCATGAATATGATAACTCAAACTTTTAAAAATTATTTAATAGTCTTAGGCTATGTTTGGGAAGTGGGTTGACTTTTTAATTTTTTGGTTTTTTAGCTATTTTAACCTGGGGCTAAAAAGCCTGGTTTGGAAAGGATTTTTGACTTTTTTGATTTTTTTGTAAAAGAAAGAATGTAATGATTATAGGTTGAATGTGATGTTTTGTCTTATTAAATTAAAAAATCTATTTTATTCTTTGTGACTATTTTAACCAAAAAAAATTCCAAAACCAACTTCCCACACACAGGCTTAAACATGTTCACGTGACTTTTTTTACTTTTTAATGGTAATGGTGGTGTAGTCGTTACTTTAAGGGACAATTATTTTTGATATATTTGTCTTCTTTGTCTCGCATGCTCTTGGGAAAGGTAATCGTGTTGCACGTTAGTTGACTACAAGGATGACTTCTAATGTTGATTGTCAAAATAATTGCATGGAGGAGGTCCGACTTTTTTTAATTAGAATTTATGAATGGGATAAAATAAATAAATTATATATTAAAAAAATTATCAAAAACAACTAATTCTTTGTGTAAGTTTAAATTTTATATGATTTATTTATTACACAATTTGGTTAGGATGAAAATAATAAAAAGTGAAAGAAATGAAAAAAAATAAATAAATTAAATTTGTATAGTATGAAAGTGGTAGAAGTTAAAATTTTCTTATACAATTCATTATAACATGGTAGCTGAGTTTCTAATTTTTTTTATAAAAAAATATTTTAAAAATTAAATTTATTATAAAAGTAGTTATTTATAATTAAAATTCTTATTTTCTTACAAAATTTTATCGTGATCAAATTTATACCCACAAAAAAAATATATTTCTTTTTCTTTTACTTCACTTTCTACCATTTTTACTATCCATGATTTATTTCTTTGGAGCATATAAGTTTTATATTATATTCTTATCTAAGCTTAAAATAAATATTAAAAGTTTATTGTAATAAATAATCTTAAATTTTAATAGAAAATTTTAAAATTTCAATATAAACGTTCTAGGAAAATTTACCCATAAATCTCATATGGGGGAATATTGATCCATTTAATCCTAAGACTTTTCTTATGAATCAATTAGTCCTTTTTGTTTTGGAAAGTTGCATTTATTTGATTTGGTGCCATTTGACTTTAACTGAATGTCTTTTTATGATTCTTTTTCTAATTTTTTAATTTATTTTTGGGATGAGAATGGAAAGGTGAGGTGTGAAAAATTCTTTTTGGAGCAATTGTTGGCTGAAGTGCTGGTTGTCGAGCGTGAAAATTTACATTTCTGTAATATAGTTTTCTAGTATTACATTGGAGTGTTTATATTAGAGTGCTACATTTAGCAAAAGTACATTAGGGAGTTTTTGTGTGTTACATTGATTAGAGTGTTACGTTTGAAAAAAATTACACTACTAAGTTTTTTTAGAATGTGACGTTGTCACGTTTGGAAAAAGTACACTAACGAATATTTTTGTGTGTTACTTTAGAATGTTACGTTTGAGAAAAGTACACTAAGGAGTTTTTGCATGTTACATTAATTGGAATGTTATGTTTGGGAAAAATACACTAAAAGATTTTTTTGAAATGTTACGTTATTACATTTGAAAAAAGTGTATTAAGGAGTTTTTTAGTGTTACATTGATTGGAGTGTTATGTTTGGAAAAAGTGCACTAAAGAGTTTTTTAGTGTGTTGCATTGGAGTGTTACGTTTGAGTAAGTTTTTGCGTTATATTGATTGGAGTGTTATGTTTGGAAAAAATATATTAAAGATTTTTTAGTGTGTTACATTGGAGTGTTATATTAGAGTATTACGTATGGGAAAAGTATGCTATAGAGTTTTTTTGAAGTGTTACGTTTAGTAATTTTAACATTATGAAAAAACTCACATTTTGGCCATTTATATAATTCACATTAAAATGGGACTTTTGGGTTCACAAGAAAAAAGAAAGGATCAAACAGTTTATAAGATCACAGTTTTAAATTTATTGGTGCTTCAGCCAACATTCTAAGCTAGTACTATTGTACGTAAAAAATTATATATATATATACTATATATTAAGCAAAAGGGGGTTTTTAGCCCCAAGCTTTGTGGGAGCTCCAATCTCCCAATCTAAATTTCTTAATTTTTTGATTTAAAAAAAAAAAATCTTAGCATTTATTAACTTCTTCCAACTCCCAAGTTTTATCCTCATAATAACACTTTAATGTATTAAGAAAAAGCATAAAAAAAATTATTTGAAATCCAACACATATGAATTCCTTGAAAAATCCCAACACATATGATTATTATCTCTCATAATAACACTTTAATGCATTAAGAACAAGCATAAAAAAAATTTCTTGAAAAGCCCAACACATATGATTATTATCAAAATATTAAACTTTAATATAATATAATAAAAAAAGAGACATTTAATTTCTTGAAAAGTCCAACACATATGATTATTATCAAAATATTAAACTTTAATATAATATAAAAAAGGGAAAAAAGAAGACATTTGAAAAAAAAAAACACACACATTTAAAAATCACAATTCACATATATAGATAATTATAAATACAATCCGTGCATAGCACGGGTGATATGCTAGTATATATATATATATATAATTGCTAATTTTAACCCTCATTTAATGCCTATATTTTTAAATTTTAGGTGAATAATTTTGTTTTGTACATATATTTAAGGTGAATAATCTGTTGGGAGAATAATCAATAAGTTCTATATTGCTCTTAACATTACTATCAAGTCCTATTAAGTTTCAATATAGACAATTAAGTCCTATTTTTCATAATATATTTTCAAAAAGTTCATTACTCCCTAATGGTGGATGTTATCTCAATTTTATCCCTCATTTAATATGAAAATATTTTTAATAAAAATAATATTTTTTAATTGTAAAATGTATGATATTGTATTAAAAAAAGTCATAAATCACAATGAAAAAATTATCAAAAAGTTCTATTTGGTTTTGAAAATTATTATTGAGTTATATCAAATTTCAATATTAACAAATAAATATTATTTCATTTTATAAATTTTTATACTTAAAAAAATTCAATTGTTCATAATAGTATATTTTATTTTCATTTTATCTTTTTCATTAAAATATGAACAAAAAAATTCATAAATAATTTTAATTTATTAGAAATTTTATAATTAAATTATTTCTAATTGTTCAAATTAAATGATTTTTCATAAATAAAATTATAAGTATAAGATTAATGATATTTAAAATAAAAATTTTAAATTTTAAATTTTATTTAAGTTAAAATTATTTATGAAATTGTTGTTCATATTAAATAGGAATGGTAAAATTGAGATAAGACACACCCTTAAGGAGCAATGAATCTTTTAGAAACCTTTTATCACAAATAGACTTAGTTGTCCATATTGAAACTTGATAGGACTCATTAGTAATCTTAATAACAAAATAGGACTTATTAGTTATTTTTCCTAATCTACTAGATGCATCTGACAATGTATAATTGAAAAATAATAATAAAAACATTCCTTAAAACCAATAATTCAATAATAGATAAAAAAATTTAAGTTAAAAAGTACTTTATTTTTTTATTAAAATTTCTTGTTAATAACAAATGATTAGTATTCAGTTTCCCTATTTTCCTATTTGTTTTTTATTCTTATTTTTCATTTTAAAAATTAATTATTAGGACTATTAATTCAGTACTTACATCAACGACTTTATTTTTGATGTTTTGTTTTCTTTTTAAACTATTGCCACACACACAAAAAAAACAAGATAAAATGAATAATTATATATATAATAAATTTTATTAAAAGTAATTAATTCATTATATCATAAATTTCATTAATAATTGGCAAAATTACAATTTAGTGATCTTTTAAAAAATATTTACAGATATATGAAGAAATTTTAGATTTTAATTATTAATATTTACAAAGTTTATCAGTGCAAATAACTAAGTCCAATAATTCACGCATTAAAATTTAAATTATTATTATATATTAACAATGAATAGCATTAAATTGATATAATTCAACAATTGTTTCAGTGGTGCTTTAAATTCTTACTTCAATCACAATCATTCATTATTATTTTCTTATTCTATTTAATGAGATTATATTTTTACTTTTAGTTATGGGTTAAGTCATTAATATTAAAATTTTATAAGATACAAGACAAGCAATATTTTCATATTAGTTGGGGTCCTTTAATATTTTTTCAGAAAAATTTCAGTCTAGAGAAATTTAGATCCAGAGAAATATCAATCGAACGAAATTTTAAAATACAGAGAAATTTTAGACAAAATTCTCTATGTTTTGAAATTTCTCTGATTTAAATTTTCTCTAGTTGCTTAATTTTTTTGATTTTCTTTGTGTTTTCAAATTTTCTCTGTGTTTTAAAATTTATTTGCTTCCACCCAAATTAAAGAAAAAGTTCAATTCTACATAAATAATCACAGAGATACACAAGGGATGTTTTCAAAATCAACATCTACACCACCCACATCCCTTGATTGTCTGTGACAACAAAACAAATTTTAAATTTCGATGATCTAACTGCAAGCAACCCATCTATAGAAGTCAGATCTATGTTTGCCTTGACTACAACTGCTTGTTAGACGAATCATATGCCAACTGATGTTCACAAATTGATCATCCTTTTCACCCACAACACTGCCTTACCCTGCTCTTCCACCATCCTTGGAATTCGACTTCGAGCCAGTGCAGAGCTTGTAGGTGTTAGGGAAAATATGATTTCCCACAAGTAAATCAATCAATGGGAATAAAAACTAATGCAGAAAAATTAAATCAAAAGCAATAAAAGAATTTTTACGTGGTTCCCTCAATATGAGGTACGTCCACGGGATCGAAATCCGATTCCACTATCAACCAAAGAGTTTCCAAACGATTACAAACGAGACACGAAAGGTCTCACAAGACCACCCTTAGGTGAATTCCAAATAATCACAAATAAATAAGAGGAAAGACATTACTAAATAGACGAACAAAATCTTCAAAACAAAGTTATAGAAGACCCAAAATAATAGACCAACTCAGCTTCACCAACCAACCGAATAAGCACACTGATAGTGCATCAAAGAGCTAAAAAAAACTGAGGCAAAGAGACTTCCGAAAATCAGCCGAAAAACAACACTAACACACCCAATTTGATTCCACCAAATATGATGTACCACAGCTACTGCACCAAGAAAAACGGCTGCTTGTTCTTTTTTTTTTAAACACAAAACGATTCCAATATATATATTAAATCTTGGATTTGTAATCAAACCCTAATTGTATCCAAATTGAATTGGGTCTCCACAAATATACCCAAATTCATCACGCCCATAGCCAAAAAAAATACATTATCTTGACTTACTATCAAGCTTGGACCTCTCATCCTTTGGAATGTGAACAAAGGCTCGACAACCAAACACTCTCAAGTGCTCATAAGATACATCTTTGCTGGTCCAAACTCTTTCTAGAACATCACCATTCAAAGGATAGGAAGGAGACAAATTGATCACGTCAACCGCTGTCTTCATTGCCTCACTCCAAAAAGATCTTGGCAATTTAGCTTGTGAAAGCAAATACCTTGTTCTTTCCACAATGGTGCGGTTCATCCTCTCGGCAACCCCATTTTGTTGAGGAGTCTTCTTAACTATCTTTTGGTGCCGAATACCTTGACTGCGACAATACTCATCAAATGGCCCAATGTATTCACCACCATTGTCTGATCGGATGCACTTCAATTTCTGCCCTGTTTCTCTTTCAACCATGGCTTGAAAATGCTTAAATACTTCTAGAACTTAATCTTTAGTTTTTAGTAGAAAAACCCAAACTTTTCTTGAATAATCATAAATGAAAGTAACAAAATAAAGTGCACCACTATGTGTTCTAACTTTTAAAGGACCACAAACATCCGAATGAATCAACTCCAAAACATTTTCTTTTCTAGGAGAAACATTTTTATGAAAAGAAACTTTATGTTGTTTACCCGCCAAACAATGAACACAAGTTTTAAGATGTGTACCTTTCAAACCGGGTAGAAGCTCTTTCTTAAACAAAACTTGTAGCCCCTTTTCACTCATGTGCCCAAGTCGCTTGTGCCACAATTCAGTAGAAGTATCATCATGAAGTGCATTGACAACACCTTTACAAATTTTTCCTTGCATCGAATAAAGTGTATGAGTTTTCTTGCACTTAGCCACCACCAAAGAACCCTTTTGTGAGCTTCCATATTCCATCACCAAATTTGTTGTTGAAGCCTTCATCATCTAGCTTCCAGTAGAGATCAAATTAAGGTGAATGTCGGGAACGTGCCTCACATCTTTAAGCAACAACTTGTAGCCCAAATTTGTTTCCAAGCAAACATCACCCATGCTAATAATTTTGGACAAACCTTCATTACCTATTCGAACAAAACCATAATCTCCTTTGGTGTAGGTAGTGAAAAAATCAACTCGAGAAGTCACATGAAAAGAAGCACCAGAATCAATTACCCAATTGCTCTCTTGGCCCACAAAATTGATACAGTCATCTTCGCCAACAACCATGAGATCATCTACAGTAACTTCCGTTGTGTCTTCTTGCTTCTTATCCACACTTTTGTCACGCCTTTTCTCCTTGTTCTTGAGCTTTTGGCATTCTCGCTTCATGTGCCCTTTCTCATGGCAATAATAGCACTCAATGTCTTTCTTTGAAAAAGAACCATCTCTTGATTGTTCACGGCTTTGATCACGACCATGAGGAGTCTTACTCCTCCCCCTTGTTTTGCTTCGGCCTCTTACAACAAATGCTTCTGAATGAGAAGAACCCGCTGATTTTCTCCTGGTTTCTTCATTCAACAGGCCACTAGTGACTTGGCCCATTGTGACAACTCTATCGGGCGCCGAATTACTAACGGTCACAACCAAAGTCTCCCAACTTTCGGGCAAAGAGCTAAGTAGCATCAAAGCCTGCAACTCATCATCAAAAACAATTTTCATAGAAGCAAGTTGGTTAACAATACTCTTTATTTCATTCAAATATTCTGGAATGGGGCTGTCATCTTTATATTTTAAATTAACCAACTTACGAAACAGAAAGGCTTTATTTGTGGCTGATTTCCTATCATAAAGGCCTTCTAATTTTTTTCCATAAATCATGTGCTGAAGTTTCAGTAGCAACATGATGAAACACATTGTCATCAATCCATTGACAGATAACACCAACGGCTTTTCGATTAAGCCTCTTGTATTCATCATCTTTCATACCTTCGGGTTTGCCACTATCACCCTCAATAGGTCCATACAAATCTTTACAAAATAATAGGTCATCCATTTTAGTTTTCCAAGTTACCCAATTATTTCCATTGAAGCTAGACATGCGACCCACATTCCTCTCCATTGATTTACACAAATAAATAGACCCAAATAAACCGTAAACTTTGATACCAGTTGTTAGGGAATTATAGATTTTCCCTAACAACTGTAGGAAGGTGCTGGAAGGCTTTGCCTTTCACTATTTTGAGTGTAATTTCAGTCTCGACACATAATGGAATTGACGCCAGTGATTAGAATTGTAGCTCTCAAAGCTGCACCTTCGACCAATGCACCAACCATTGATGAAGTCTTTCCATACCCTAATTCAGGGGAAATTGGGGTTGGGATTGAAGAATTTTTGGGGGCTTGTTAGTGAACTAAGTTTATAGACGTTGAAAGTGAAGCAATAGTGTGGTTGGTAGAGAAGTTTCTGTGATTCTTTGCTGTAAGTGCAATTCTGCGAAAGATAAAAGATAACTTGAAACTTCCCTAGTTGGCGCCATATTGAGTATTTTTTTTTTTTGGGTTTTTTTTTTGTTTTTGTTTATGGGGGAGATTGGAAAGAGAATGAGAGAGTGAGTATGATATACAGAAAATGGGTGAGGGAATTTAGGTTACAAAAAAAATTATTGTGACCTCTACTATTACTCAAAATTGAAGAAAGATGTCAAACTTAATACCCCTTTAATTATTCATTGTGCCAAATATAGTAGAAAAGAAGTAACAATGTTAAATTACCACCTACTTCCACCTGTATGTAACTCCATACCGATATAGAATTTTGATTCACATCTTATTCTGAATAGTTGATAATTTAATTTATAATTTATGGGGAATGCATAAAATTATAATTTGGCCTATTTTGAGAAATAGGTTAAAAGTTAATTTTTTGATTTTTTTTTTACTTAAAAAAAACGTAAAAAAATAAAATAAAAATAGAAAGGTGTTGTAATCCAAAAAAGCCAATAAACCAAAAAACCAAATTTAGGAATTCATAAAAGGAGAAATTACAAATCATATTAAATTTTCAAAAATAATTGCATACACATGAAAAAAGTTTGATTCTTAAGTTATAAATTTTAGGAAAATTTAGTCAAAACTCCTCCATTGGACTTTTATTTAGTGAAAATGATAGCCTAATTTATTTTACTTCATAAACCCCCTAAAGAGAAAATACATAATTGAGTAAGGATAAAGTAAAATATCTATTTTTTTTTCTTAGACAATATTACCAGAGTAACATGTTACTGTCAAATAGAGTAACTGTCAAATATAACAACATATTACTATGAGACAGAGTAACATATTACTGTTATTGTTTATATCAATTTCGAAGATAATATTTTTTTAAAAAAATAATTTCATAGTCAATATAGATCTTATTTGATAGATTTTGATAAGAGAATTTTAAAAATACTAATTTTATTAAAATTCGACAACTATATCAAAAATTATATTATTTTAAAATTTAATATTTTGATAATAATGGTATGTGTTAGATTTTTGAAATAATTTTTTTTGTACTTGTCCTTAATGCATTAAAGTTTTATTATAAGGGAGTTTTGACCAAAGCTTCCAAAATTTTGCTATTAATCTAAAAAAAAAATATTCAACCTTCAACTGATTTGTTATTTCCCCTTCATAAAACGAATCTTCAAGTTTTGAACCCAACTATAGCGAAAAATTATGTGATGGTTTTGTGAAAAATTCATATGGTATTAATATTTAATATTTATTGATTGGGATACTTATCAATAAATCCTATCTTACAAACAAGTACTTCAATTAGGCTTAAGTTTTTTTTATTGATCTATTAAGTCCTATTAGTAGAGAGTTTCTTTCCGTGTAGTCATATTATTTTTTTTTTAAATTTTTATTTTGATAAGAGTTTTGGTAGACAACTATACCTTTTTATTAATGTAATAGGCATGATGTAATACTTTAATGTGGTAGGCATTAATGTAATACTCCAACAATGTGACACTCTAAAAAAATTAAAAAAAATTTAGTATACTTTTTCCAAATGTGATATCGTGGCGGGTATAATGTGACACTCCAAGACTTTTATTTAAAAAAACAAAAACTTAGCGTATTTTTTTCCAAATGTAACAACATGGCGAGTATGAGGTGACACTCCAAAAAAAATTAAAAACTCCTTAATGTACTTTTTTGAAATGTGTGTATTTTTCTCAAATATGACAATGTGACATGTATGATATAACACTCTAAAAAAATAAAAAATCCTTAGTATATTTTTCTCAAATGTAATAACGTTGCGAGTATGATGTGATACTCAAAAAAAAAAAAAAAAACTCTTTAGTGTATTTTTTCTAAGAAAAATGATTTGTGGCACTAATTTGTTGAGCACTAATGGCACTAATTTCCTGTTTTGGTAAGTTTGTTTGTTTTTTTTTTTTTTTTTTACCTGATATAGAAATTCGGGGCATTAGTGCCCCTGAATTTAGTGCCACCAATCACAACTGTTTTTCTAAATGTGATATGTGACACTTCAACTTGGCAAGTATGATGTGACACTCCACAAAAATTAAAAACAATTTAGTAGACTTTTTCCAAATGTGACACTATAATATGACGAGTACGATGTGATACTAAAAAACTCTTTAATGTACTTTTTTCAAATGTAACACTTTAATGTGATGAGAAAATGAGTCATTATACATTCAAAAGGATTAAATGGATCACCAAAAAAAAAAAAAAAATGTGACTATATAGATTATAAGCCCAAAATATGAGACTTATTAGTCAATTTCCCTTAAAACTATGACACTCAATACTTTTTGTTAGGATTTTAGTAGACATTTTGACAAGTGTTAAGTAATAAATGATGTGCAGTAGTGATTCAAGAACATTGTCTCGATTGAGAATTGACTATTTTTATTGACTATTTAACTTTTACAAAATGGCGTATAAAAAAATAATATAATAACTTATAATATTTTTTTAACTATTTTAATTTATTGGCAAATAAGAACTAAAAATAATCTCTAAGATAATTCATTTTTACAAAAACACTCTTTCGTAAACTCTGGTTGATAAAAATTTAATATTACAAATAAGTAAATAGACTCTTATTTAAGGAGTTTGTTGCGCACTTTTTTGGGCCTATTTTAGGGACTAATTTAATAATCTGAACCGTTCATATTTTAAAAGATATTGAATAGAATATGCCTGTAAAAAATCACGTCAATCGGATATCGTTGGCCCTTTCATCAAATCACATTTGTATTTATAAAAAAAAAATAAAGATAAATGTAATTTAAAATATAAAACTCAATACAAATGTGATTTGATGAAAGAGATAACGATATCTGATCGACGTAATTTTTTACAAGTATATTCTACTCGATATTTTTCAAAATATGAACGGTTTAGATTATCAAATTAGGCCCTGAAATGGGCCCAATAAAATATGCAACAGTTGCAGCTATGCATCACACGCAACAACCCCAATCACTTATTTTTTTAAGAGTCTATAAAAAAAAGGCACTTCTCTAAAAAAAAATTATATATTTTATAGAGATGTAATATGATTATATGAGTCATAACTTTTGTTTGGAATATGGATTGACTTTTTAATTTTTTGATTATTTTAATTTGAGATTGAAAAATCTAATTTGGGATAAGTTTTTTTTATTTTTTTGACTTTTGTAAGAAAAAAATGAAATGATTATAATTTGAATGTGATATTTTGTCTTATTAATTAAAATAACTAATTTTATCTTATATAATTATTTGGTGGTACTACATGTATCAATTAGTGTATACAGTAGTATATCAACTAGTGTTGTGATATTATTATTGACCACATTTATTATACAAGTTATAAATACCCAAAACCATATAAATGAAATACGGGATCACTGCTATGCCCCCACTGCTGGGCACAATTTTAGCCCCTTTTTTTTTTTTTTTTGGTCATGTTCTCACTATGTTTTTTGGCGTGATAAATTACACTTTGCCCTAAACCTTAAACCCTAAAATAATAAAATAATAATAATAATTTAAGAATTAAACCTTAAATCCTAAATCCTAAACCCTAAATCCTGAAATAAAAAAAATAAATTAAATAAATTTTAAGAATTAAATCTTAAACCCTAAACCCTAAAATAAAAAAAATAAATTTTAAGAATTAAACTATAAACTTTAAATCTTAAATCATAAACCCTAAAATAAAACAAAAATAAATAAATTTTAAGAATTAAACCCTAAACCTTAAAATTAAAAAATAAATAAATTTTAAGAATTAAACCCTAAACCTTAAAATAAAAATGAAAAAGTGTAATTTATCACACCAAAAAAAATAATTAAAAAAAAAAAAAGATTGAAATTGTATCGTTTTAGGCACAACAGGGAACACAATGATCCTGCTTTTATACAAATGATATTACATCATCTATTAATACATAAATATATATATATATATATATTAATTGATACATATAATATTATTTATAATTATTTTAATCCAAATAAACATGCCCAACATAATCATAATCTCTCTAGCAACCACTGCTTGCGTTGTCCAATCATATGGCAAAGACTTGAGAAGACTCCAGCATGACTTCTTTGAGCACGAGGCCCACAGCCACGTGATTAATGTGATGTGAGTGAAAATCTGTCCCATTAATTACACACTTTGGGGTAATTTGGGAACTTTATCAGTTTTTTTTTTTTTTTTTTTTTTTATTTTTACTTTTTATCAAGTTCTTTCGAAAATTACAAAAAAAATCACTAAAAAAGAGTTTTTAGTGTAAAAAAGTGATTACAAAAATCAAAAAAATTAAAAAATTATCTTTTTATCAACTTCTCAAAACACGGCTTGTTTGGTTTGTTTTTCAAAAAAAAATTTGAAAAAAATTCTCTACAAATAAATTTTCAAGAGTAATCAAACCAAATAAATTTTATCAAAAAAAATCTTAAAATTTTGTTTGGTTACCTATTTTCTAAAATCACATTCTCTCTCATACACATCAAATCAATTACTTTTTTTAAAACTCTCTTCCCAAAACAATTTTTGAAAAAAAAACAAACCAAATAAGGCTAAGGGTTGGTTTGAAATGTTCTAAAAAAGTACACTTTTTGACTTATTGGCTTATATGGATTGAGTTTGGGTTGGGTTTGATGTGATGTGTTAGAGAGGTGATGTGATTTAAATAAGATGATGTGACTTAAATAGGATAGTGACTTTCTGACTTTTTGTATTATTTAGTGTACCCCAAACCAAGCCTAAGTTTGACATGTGCTCAAAAAGTCAAAAAACCAAAAAGTTACTCAAAAAATTAAAAAGTTATTACTATTCATCAAAAATCAAAAAGTACGGCTGCACAACTCCCAATCTTAATTTTTCCTTACACACTAATTTATACAATTTTTTAATACATATTTTTCTATAAAAAGTCAAAAAATTAACCTAAATAACTATATTTTTTTCCTCAACTTTTTACTTCAAAAAATCAAAAAATATATTTATTTAAGATATAACAATCAAATTTTCGTACTCTTTATTTTAAAAATTATTCTACAAACACAAATCAGATCCCTCTTTCTCTCAGTGGTGAATGAGATATGTCAGATTTATTTTTTTAAAAAATCAATCAATAGAAAGTGTAATCTCTCCAACCACCGCGGCTTGCGTTGTCTATCATATGGCAAAGACTGAGAAGACTCTACCAAGAAGGGTTGGTTCAGTTGGTAAGGATCGTCTCTTTTGTTTATTTGGCTTAGGTTTGAGTCCCGTTGCCGATAGTTCTTTGTTGGTGGAGCGATATTGCGTAACGCTTTCCCTGACCTTGAAATGGGATAGCCTCCCCTTCCCTTAAACTTTTTTTTGAATAAAAAAAAAAAAAAAAAAAGAAGACTGTGAAGACTCCAGCATGACTTCTTTGAGCACGAGGCCCACAGCTACGTGATCAATGTGATGTGACTGAAAATCCGTTACATTACACACACACACTCTCACTCACTCTCTCTCTCTCTGTCTCTCATTACACACACTCTCTCTCGCTCTGTGTCACATTTATTTTTAAAAAGAATCAATCAATAAAAAGTGTGGTATTACAAATATGAACGTGTTTGTTTAGATGAATTGAATAAAAAAGATTTAATAAATCAGATTGTTAATTGTGAAATATATTATTTTTAAGGAAAATGATCGAGAGCTCGAAAAAGACGGCTCGAATTGGCTCGAAAACCCCAAAACGACGTCGTTTTGGGTTTTCGTTTTTTTTTTTTTTTTTTCTTCCATTTCTGCCATTTTCGTTGCAGAGGCGAGGAGAAGAGGAGAGGGAGAGGGAGAGAAAGAGAAGAGAGGGAAGAGGTCGTCGCGCAGCTCGCCTCCGGCCGTCCGCCGACCCGTCGCAGCTCGCAGCTCCGCCGTCGCAGCTCCGCCCCTCGTCGGCTCTGCCCCGATCGCGTCGCCTCCGCCCCCTCCTCCTCCTCCTCCTCCCCCCCTCCCCTCCCCTCCCCCTCCATTTTTTAGGGCCCCTCCAATCCCCTCCTCCCTCCTCCTCTCGTCTCCTCTCCTCTCCCCTCCCCTCCCCTCCCCCCATTTCTGCGTCTGAAAACAAAAAAAAAAAATTCGAGCCGTTCGAGCTACGTAGCTTTCGAGCTACGTAGCGGTTCCGTATTTTTAAATTATTTGATTGGATTAAATTTATATTTTATGTTTATTTAGTTAGAGGATTAAATATTTGAATTAGACTATTCTATTAAATCTTATATTTATTTAGCCATAAAATTATGTTTCAATTGAACTATTCTATTGAATTCGATGTATATCATATTTTATTCAAGTTTGTTACTAGAACTTTTTAAAAATTAAATAAAATGAACATCAATAAAAATTATATTAATTAATTTTAATTTTTGGTTGAGATTTTTTAATTTTATTTTAATTTGAACTTTTAAATAAATTGAACTTTTAATTTTATTTTTAATTAATTCTTTGTTTGGGAAGAAAAAGCTCCAAGCTTTTTGGTTAAATAATTACAAAAAATAAAATAGGCTTTTTAATTTAATAAGACAAAATATCACATTCAACCTATAATCATTACATTTTTTCTTTCACAAAAATAAAAAAAATCCATTCCAAACGAAGCTTTTTAGCCCCAGGCTAAAAAAGTCAAAAAGCCAACCCACATCCCAAATGAACCCTAACTAAATTGAATAAATTAAACTTTTAATTTTATTTTTTATTTTGATTTTATTTTAGTTGAGATTTTAATTTTATTTCAATAAGCCCAGGTTAATCCCAATCTTGAGTTTATCCTGAGCTTTCTGTCCCATACCCCCATTAGGATAGAGTTATACCACATATGGGGGACCATTAGTTCAGATGAAGTTACAGTCCGGTGTAAAATTTTTGAATTGAACAATGGATTATTCCATTCACCGGACTGTGAGTCCTATCTCATAGCCCTATCCCTTCAAACAGACGTGTTGTTAGGGGTGAACAAATTTATAGTCCATCAAATGTTGATTATGGTGACGGTGTCACTTTTATTAACACTGCATTTAATTAATAATCAACATATTATAAAGGTATTTACACACAAGTCCTAATTTATGAACCTATATTCTATTAAGGCTTTGTTTGGCAACCTTCAGCTTTAGTCAAAAAGTCACTATAAGTTGTCACATCATTTTTTCTACTTTTTTGCACATCTTTTCGTAAAAAATCAAAAAGTTGCTAAAATAATATGTTCCCAAACGAGGCCTAAGTCTTAATTAAGATTTTTTAAACCTTCAAGTCCCATTAAATTTTTAATAGTCGAAATTGACCTTCAAATAATGATTATTCATCATTTAGTATTATCTATAAAGGACGTGCTAATTTGACATTTATTTAAAAGATCAACTTTCAAATTGAAAAAACTAAAAAAAAAAAATATGTACAAAACAAACAAAAAAAAAAAATTGAAAAAACTAAATTATTTTTTTGTGCAAAATTAAAAACTTTATGTCTACAAAGGAGTATGATTAATGTGCAAAATTGAAGAAAAAAAAATTGATAATGCTTTCAGTTTTAAAATTTTAAAAAAAATGATAATTTTCTCGGTTTTATTACATAATTGAATTAAACCAATAAATAGAACGGCAAAATATTTTATCTCATACTCAGTTTTTTTCTCTCAATTAGTGAAACAATTATTTAGAATACTACAATGCAAAATTGATAATGTTCTTAATTTTATAAATTGAAAAAAAAAACTGATAATATTATCAATTTTACTAAATATGACTTATTGGTTCAAAATTTTTTAGATAGGACCTGAGTTACCATAACATTTGTAAATAAAGCTTTTCGATAATTAACTCTATATTATATGAGTATTAATTTATTTTTAAAATACAAAAAGCTAAAATCATTTCATTTTATTTTTTTTATTTTGAATTAAATTTCTATTAAGAATCACATTTTA
Organism: Camellia japonica; assembly: GCA_030407325.1. Taxonomy (NCBI): domain Eukaryota; kingdom Viridiplantae; phylum Streptophyta; class Magnoliopsida; order Ericales; family Theaceae; genus Camellia; species Camellia japonica. Next base: position 134,827,367 of record JAPPVO010000016.1, on the reverse strand, counting down.
GAAAAGAATTTCATTATTTTTTCATGTTAAAACTTGACATTCTCTTCAACATTTAAATTTAATGGGGCCATTTTGATGAAATTCTAAAATATCAATTAATTTTTTTAAGATTTATTTCATAATATTAGAAATTATCAGTTAAAATATTGAATAAACCCTGGTTACCTATAAAATTTCAGTGGGTTCATTTGAGCCCACAACTTACCACATAGCTCCGCCTGTGTTTGAGGTTTGTTTTTTTGGTGATTTTTTTTTTATTAAACTTTTATGTAACTTTCATTATTTTTATGGTAAACAAACTCAAAAAATATTTATTTATTTTTACTTTTTATGATTTTCATCCTAACCAATCTAAGTCATATGAAAAAGTTATATAAAAAATCCTACTCCACCTAAAGCCTAATTTTTCTCTTGGTTAGTTTGGAAAAGGAGGTTAAAGACTTCAGATTTTTTACATAGAATTGGTATCCTAAGTGATGAAGTCAGTAATGAGTGTGTGTTCTGTCATGCGGAGATGGAATCACTTAATCATGTTCTGTTATTTGTCTCTTTGCTTGGAAAGTTTGGTCCACCGTAATCAAGTGGTGGGGTTTGCAATGGGCCTCCCCTAGTTCAGTGGACATGCTAATGCACTGATGGATAGATTAGAATTATAGATAAATGAAGAAACAACTGTGGAGATTAGTTTTAATTGCTGGTTTGTGGTCCCTTCGGAAATGCAGGAATGACTGTTTGTTCAATGAGTTGCAGCCCATTTGTGAAGACCTCTGTGAGTTAATTAAAATTAGAGTGGCCCTTTGGATGAAAGGACATTCATTTGGGCAAGGGTATGCGGTGGATGTGTTTGTCTTCAACATTCAACAAGTTAGAAGTTGCTTATAGTACCTTTGTTGGGTCTGTGTGCACTGCTTATAATGCTCTGTTGGGCCTGTGTAAGTGAAGTAGAGGAGGTACTATGCACTGCTGGACCTATTTGGCTGTTTTGCTGCTGTGTAGTTTTTTGCACTGGTTTGTTGTGTAGGTGAAGCAGTGGAGGTGTCATGTAGGGATGTCCGCGGTTTGGTTTTGGACATTTGCAGATCAGTTTGGACCCACCTGCATGTATGTGGTTTGGAGAAAAGTCAACCTGCAATTGCCTGCAATGCGGTTTGCAGTTTGCGATTTGTACGGTTATGGTTTGCGATTGGGCGGGCGGTTATGGGTGGTTTACGAATTGGACTTTTTTCTTTTAAAATTTTTTTTTGAGCTTTTTTTCCCCCCCATTTTATAAATATTTATTTTGAGCCCTTTTCCCCCTATTTTCTAAAATGCTCCAACATTAATAATTAATGAATTAAAACTTATAAAATTAAAAACACAACAAAATCAATCCTAACACGAACAAATCATATCCTAAATCAAATCATAAAGTAACATAAGCACATATTTCAAAATCCTAAACTAGATCATCAATCCCATTCACTATCTATCTACTACCCAACAATACAATTAAAATAAAATCATTCAAAATCCTAATCTTACCTAAAAGTAATTCTTCATTAACTTTTACATTCATCCAAAATGCAATAATAAAATTTAAAAAAAAAAAAATTGTTGTGAAACTTCATTCAATTCAAACCCATTAAATAAAATAAAAACATTTGCAAGATCTGAAACTCCATCATGAATCACATCTAACTTTCAAAAATTTCAATTCTATTCATTTGGTTGATGAACTCTGCACAAAAACAAATTGAAAAATAGGTACTTTAATCTTCAATCTTCATAATTCCTTTGACAAAAAAGAAAAAGATTAGGGTTTGGTGTTTTATTTTGGGCAAAAATATCTAGGTAGGATATAGGAATGAAATCAATGGTTACGATTAAAAAAAAAAAAAAGTGCGGACAGGTTCTTGCGGGTGCGGGTTAAACCCGCAACCCGCAAACATGTCATATTCCAAACCGCATTTGCCCGTATTATGTTTGCGAAACTGCCCATTTATATGTGGGTTGGGTAGGTTTTGTGGGTCGGATAAACCGTTGCCCACCCCTAGTGTCATGGTGTAAGATGGAGTTGTGATCTGTTTTACGGTGATCTGCTATGATCTGTTTTCCTCTAGTCTGCTGTTGTGCACTGGTTTGCTGTGATTGTGCTGTGAAGTAGGAGTGGTGTCATGGTCTTTGTTGCTTTTGGTTTTGTTTGTTTAGCTATTATCTTGGGTGTGGTTGGTTCTGTGTTTGTGGTTGGTTTCTCACCAACTCTTGATGGTGTGCTAGCATATGATTGGGCGGACTTATCGATGTCAACCTAGTTGGGATTGGTTTGTTTCATTATGATGTTTCTGCACTCATCCCCCCTCTCCTTTATTGATGTTTTATTCTTTTAGTTCCACAATAAAGTTTCCTTCTTTTGCTGATAAAAAAAAAAAAAAGTCATATAAAAAAGTTCTTTTTACTCTTGTGAACCCTCCAAATAGATTAAGATTGCTACAAAAAATGACTCATACAGTGAACTCCACCACCTCTCTGTGAAGTGGTGATCGCTAGGATGGGGTTAGTAGTGAAGGATGGAAAGGCTGCAGTGGTAGTCATTGTTGGTGGATATAGGGAGCTGCATGGTAGTGGTTAGTGTTCATGGTGGTGGTGGTTATGTGTGTGTCTGAGTGTTAGGGGAGGAAGGGGGACTGGCAGCCATGAGAGGATGAAGAAGAGAAAAAGAAGAAAAAGAAGACAAAGAGGAAGAAGATGATATGAAGGTAAATTCACAAGTCCAATTAACAGAAGTTAGTATGTATTTTAGTCTACAAACCATATGTGGATTATATAATTATTTCCAAAAGACAAGGAGGTAATTTGCACATGGGTTAAACCATAAGGGGATAAAGTGAAATTTGTCCAAAAATCACATAGTAAAATTATAGAAAATTGCCGATAAATCCAATCTAAAGATTATGTAAGGCATGAGGTCCACTGGATAATTATTTTTGGTAAGAAGGACACACTATGTGAAATAACACGATGAGAAGTCCCTTTAGTTATTTTTAAGGACATATTTTTTTCCAGTTTTACCATTTTATGTTGAATTTTTTTTTTAACCTATTTGTTCAAATTATTCAAAAAAAATCTATCTATTAAAATTTCTACATGTTGAAATTATCAGTTCAAAATATATCTATGTATTGAAATTCTATCCATTTAAATTACCTTTTTTAAAAAAATCTATCTGTTCAAATTCTCTATCTCTCTCATCTTCATTACTTTCTCTCTCTATCTGTTTGTTTCTTTATCTATCAATCACATTATGCACACATGGATAACTGTCTCTCTCTCTCTCCTCAACCACCACTTTCTTTGTCGCCACCGCCTGTCCAAACCCTATTTTATACTATCAGTCTAATCATCAAGCACCACCGCTCTATCTCCCGCTGGAACAAAATTCTCTCTCTTTTCCCTACCAGTTTCACCCTTTCCAAATTCTCCCACTCCGGTGGTATCTCCAGGCGGCACGTGAATACGCCGTTGTTATACACTCAAATGATTCTGATGAGCAAAACAATGTTGAAAATAAAGAACAAGCCACAACACATTCTTCTTCTTCTCTTTCATCCCTATATATGTGTGTATGTGTGTGTATAGATTTCAAATTTAGCAATTGTTTGGATTAGACAAATAGAGATTTTTCTAGGTTACTATTTGTTTAACCCAACTTAATGATCACGATCTTTTGATACCCAACTCTCTGAATCATCAGCTCTATACTTAGACTCAAAAAACCCTTATCTATCTTCTCTCTCACTTCTCTCAAAACCATTACTAGAAACAAACTTTTCGATGCCCCCAATCATCAAACCTACATCAGATCTGGACTCTTTGATCAGTCTTAACCAGTCTAATCTTTTTCATAGGCTTGCATATCTGCGAGAAACTCATGGCGAAGACACCACAAAAGGTGTTGGTAATGGACATTACTCCTTGACCGACGGTGAGGTCTGGTGGAGGAACTGGATTCCGTGGTAGTGTTTCATGGAGAACTGATCGACATTATTTTTGTGGTTGATTTGAACACTGATATCACCATCACTGATCAAAAGGGAAGAGATTAGGGTTTGAAATTGGTCATTGGACAAAGAGATAGAGAATTCATTGAGAAGAGGTGAGAGAGAAAAGGGAAAAGAGATGAGAGTTTAAGGTTGTTATAGGTGAAAAAGGTTTCAACATTTTGAAAGCTTTGAAAATTGAGAGAGAGAAAGAGAAAAATGAAGAGAGAAAAGGAGATAGGTAGAGAGAAGTGGATTTGTTGAATAAAGAGAGAGAGAGAGAAAGAGAGAAATGAATTCGTACAGATAATAAGGAATCCTATGCATAAATAATAGACGCGATTCTAGCTACCGCGATTGGAGAATAGGGTAGTTTGGTCATTTTGCAGAAGCTTGTCCTTATGGACATAGTATTTTTGCACGTGGACCTTTAGATAAAAAAAATTTAAAATTAGATTTATCACATGCGCGCTCAATATGGCAAACATTGATTTTAAGTAAATTTCTAATAGAAATAAATAAAAAGTACTTTGTAAATTAAATTTTTAATCTATTGTTGAATTATTCGCATCGAGCTTACATTTGTTACTATCTTTAACATTATTAATAAATTTTTTGTATATAAATAAAAATATGATCATGCTAATGACAATTTTAAAAATGGTTAACAAAAGACACAAAATATCAAAATAGTTAAAATCTTAATAGAATTTATGCAATTTTCAAAATATTTATATACATTCCAATACACTTTCTAGATCATATTTTTAAGAGAGATTGACCAATAAGTCCCATTTTTTTGACTTGTGATCCATATAGTCCTATATTTTTTCTTATAATCTTTTTAATCCTTTTGAATGTTTAATGACTTATTTTCCCATCACATTAGAGTGTTACATTTGGGGAGTTACGTTGGAATGTTATATTTGGAAAAAATATACTAAGAAGTTTTTTAGTGTGTTACATTTTTTGAATGTTCATTGGAGTGTTATATTATTAGAGTGTTACGTTTGGGACAAGTACACTAAGAAGTCTTTTAGTGTTGAAGTGTTTCATTGGAGTGTTACGTTTGGAAAACTACATTAAAAAGTGTTTTATTGTGTTACGTTAGAGTGTTGGAGTGTTACGTTTGGGATGTGGGTTGGCTTTTTGGCTATTTTAACCTGGGGTTAAAAAGCCTTGTTTGGGATAGACTTTTGGTTTTTTTGACTTTTGTAATAGAAAAAATGAAATGATTATGGTTTGGATTATTGAGCTAAAAAACCTATTTTGTCTTTTTGTGGCTATTTTAGCCAAAAAGCCCAAAAACCTTCTATGCCAAACAAAGGCTAAGAAGCTTTTTTGGAGTGTTACCTTAGAGTATTATGTTATTGGAGTGTGTAGCTTACTTTTTCGTGCTCCTTGAAGGGGTTTAGTCTCCTCGGATACGATAGCCCTACAATTCGGATTCCCGTGGTTCTGAATCTAGTCTCACAAGTGCAATGTGAAACGGATAAAACACGAATGAGTCCAAATCCGGCAATTTTTAGAAAAAAAGAATCCATTTTAATCATTAAAGATGCCAGAAATGGACTACAGTGCCAGATTTCAGAGTTACTATCTAAATATTTTTGAAAAATTTAAGAAACTCGTGACTTGTGCCAAAGGCCACTTGTCCGTCATAAACAAAGTGTCTCGGCTCTGGAACTTAGGTATGAGAGGACATGAATTGAGCACCCCACTCACCAGATCAAAGATTGGCCTATACTAATCATGATGTGATTTATATATATATATATTATATACTCTTATTTTGATTATTATGCTATCATTACTACGTGAAGTCAAACAAATATAGACCATTTTGCTTAATTTAGAATGCTTCGATTTCAATGCAATTTTTGAAAGAGTTTTTGAAATACGTGACTCAAAGAAAATGAGTCTGTATATGCAATAATCAAAGTCGTCCTAACTTAGGCAAAATAATCTTCATCCACAGGCATTCAAAGAGTTATTTCAAATAAGCACGTAACCTCATGGTAGTTATGCTCGACATATCAACCATCGCACGCATGCAATATACTAAAACAAAAATGCTTACCCCAAATATCCGAGGTAAGCCAAAAGAAAGAAAATAGTTAGAAAAAAAAAAATGCATGATCCTAAACAATGCAACATGACTAATGCAATGCATACAACATGCAATCAATAGGTTGGGCTACTAACATAGTATGTGAGTCAATTCAAGGCATGCAATAAAGCACGTATTTGAGTAAGGAATTTGAAATTGACATTAACCCTTATACATGCAAAACGAAAGGATGCGAGTCATGGAAAATGCTAAGGAAAATATGATGCTATACAACCACGGTAAGCGGATAAATAAAAGGGAGAAAGAAATGGCGGTTGGAAGACATACACAAATTATTACATAATTGCCCTCGCACAGGAGGGTTCGAATGTCCGATTGTCTAAATTAACTACTTATTACAAATCTAAATGAATAATAAATGAAGAACTATCTAATTTATTACAACAATAATATTATAACAATAATATGTAAAGAATGAACAAAGATCCCAAGCGCGCCGACGAAGACAGCTCTCAGAAACTGCTCTGTCTACCTCCTGGGAAACTGTTCTGTCTCACCCTCAGCCACTACTCTCTATTTCAACAAAAGTGCTCTATTTACCAAACTTTGGAGCCCGGCCGGCCCACAATGAGGGCCCGCCTGGCCCAAACAAATCCATCCGTGCCTTTTTTTTTTTTTTTTGTGTAAAAGACTATTTTTGGTGCTCTGAGGTGAAAACAATGCAGACAGAGTGCTTCTAAGCAATGATTGTCCTTTTTCCCTTTCTCTATCATGGAGATACTCAAGAGAGGAGCGGGTTCAGTTCCCAAACCATCAATGGTCGCAAGTTGAACTCGGAGTTAAACTCGAAAAGGCAGTAGTGACCTCAAATCCAAACTCGATGACAAGCTATAATGAAACCTTTCTTTGAGATTTCCAAGGGTCTAAGTTAAAACTAGTTCCTTAGAAACAATGCGCCGGTGATTAAGAGGAGTATCAAACAAGGGATCGTTCTCAACATAAGAGAGATGTAATGCCCTGGTAATGAATCTTCGAAGAGATTAAACCATTTAGCACGTAAAGGGTCTCTTTTTCATACTTTGAACGGTAATCCCGTATCGATACAACTCTTAGTCAAAAGAAGCAAAGAAAGGAGGGAGGTTGCAAAGATGATTATGTGAATTTGATTATTGCAAAAGTGAGATTATTTACTTGAAAACTAAGTAACAAGACTATCAACTCAAATGGATTGGTGTCTAAGGCCTAAACAACCAAATCTATGAGGACTTACAACACTACAAACATGATATTGAAAGCATAAACTAATCAAGCGAATTAAAAAGCCCCTAAAACCAAAAAAGCAGTACTTAAAACACTTCAAAAGGGGTGGAAGAAGTGAATGAAAATAGAGAAGGGCAAGCTAGGCAAGCAAGCCTAAGGAGGGGTGGCTAACTCCTCCACTTTTTGTGAATTAAATCAAATATTTCAGCCCTTGAAAGTAGCTTCCAACAGTGCACAAACTCAAAGAAAATGAAGAAAATGATTAGTATAAACAAAGGGAAGAGATGGTAAGAGTTATACCTCTTTAAAGAGGATGTATTGTTGCAAATCAAACTTGACCCAAAGCACTCTCAAGCCTTTGAAATATGGTGTTAGAGTCTCAACAAAAGCTTGAAGTCGAAGCTCTAATGGTGTATCTAATGTGTAAGTATAACTTAAAGGTGATACAAGAGCAAATGATGCCTTGCAATGGAAGGAGGAGCTCTTAAATGCCTTTTAGGGTGTTTGAAAATTCTTTAACTCTCAAAACAGAGATGAGGCCTCGTATTTATAGAATAGCTGGCAAATAGGTCATAAATATCTTCAAAAAAACAACAGCTGGCGAATTCTTGCCAATTGTCCTATTTATCGCTAATGAGACCCGGCTGGGCCCAAAAATGAAAGGCCAGGTCTAAAAGGCACTACGGACTATTTTTTATTGAAACTCGATCGGGTCTAAACAAGCCACGACCAGATCTAAACAAACCCGGCCGGGTCCAAAAAAATTCCTTTCAAGCCCGACTACAAACGGGTATATCTCCTTCATTCGGACTTGGTTTTAGGTGATTCTTGAGCCTAAATTGAAGCCCAGAAGTCTACTTTCCAATGGTGGTGGCCTCACATATAAATGCTAAGTGTACAAAGAAATATTCCTAATTTAGTGAAAGTTATTTATTTCTTTCTTAATGGTTTGATGCTCAACCTTTTCCCCAACTAATTTTCTTCTAGCCCCTCCTATTTCCTTCAACTTCAAACCTATAAATGAGATTTTTTTAAGATTTTTCAAAGAGTTTACCTCTCTTCCATTTAGTTCCACTTTGTTCTTACTCGGTTTACTAAAAAGTGCAACATTTTAATCAAAATGCGGGCCTCGGAATATCGAAAAAATATTTTGAAAAGAGGGTTTTAAGGTCTAAAATAGTTTGGCCAAAATAAGGCGTAAGGTTTGGAATTAGAGCTCGAAACCAAATTCTTTTGCTGAAGATCCGAACGATTTGCATAATGTAACTTTCATCGAGTGCTTGAAATGAAGCACCCAAGTTTTAAGGGTGGTCAAAAATGGGATGTCTAGAGAGTGTTACATTTGGAAAAAGTACTCTAAGGAGTTTTTTAGTGTGTTACGTTGGAGTGTTGGAGTGTTACATTTGGGAAAAGTATACGAAGGAGTTTTTTGGACTGTTACCTGGGAGTGTTACGTTTGAGAAAAGTACACTAAAGAGTCTTTTGGTGTTGGAATATTACGTTTGGAAAAAATACACTAAAGAATATTTTAGTGTGTTACGTTGGAGGAGTTTTTAGTATGTTATGTTAGAGGAGTGTGATGTTTGGGAAAAGTACATTAAGGAGCTTTTTTGGAGTGTTATGTTTGTGTGTTACATTGGAGTGACGAAAACGTGATCCAAAAATTGTGTCCAATTTCCCTAAGATGACGTCCCCCAATAAGGAATGGTAGACGTGTCTACTAAATCATAGTAAAATTTAAAATAGGATCTCACGGTAAAGTTATCAAAACAAACCGAACCTATCAGTGTATTAGAAAATTCATTGGACTAATTAGAGTAACTGATTCCCATATAGAACTTTATGATAATAACAATCAACAAGTTTAAAGGTAACGACCAACGTGCCAAATGCTTTTGCTATGGTACTATTTGGAATCGTATTTGATGGGATGGGCTTCTCCAGTCTATTTTGTGGACTAGATCGTACTGTTAGATTTGTAAGACCCATCGCGGGTCATATTTTAATGATTTGAACCGTTTAATGTGTAGAGTTCGTCGAGTATTTCATCTCTGCACAAAATCACATTGATCGGATATCGATAGCCCCTTGATCCAAACACATTTTTGTCAATGATAAATATGATTTTAAAAATAAATTGTTAACAAAAATGTGTTCTGATTAAGGGGATATCGATATCCAATCAACATAATTTTTTATAGAGATAAAGTACTCAACGAGTTCTACACATTGACAGTTTGAATTATTGAAACGGGACCTATGCTGGATCCCACAGGCTCAAGAATATGCTCTAATCCACTTTATAGATTGGAAACCATTCCTTATTTGATAGTGTTGGACAAGTCTACATGAGGCACCAATGAATCACTCTTTTTACTTTTTAGTGATGATGCAATTGCTTTTTAGTGATTGTGCAATTGCTACGTTAAGTGACAATTTTTTTTGATATATTTATCTTCTTTGTCTCTCATGTTCTCAGGGGAGGTAATTGTGTTGCACATTGTTTTAATATTAGGAGTAAGTACGTACGGGTGACTTCAAAGACAATCTTAGGGAGTTGAGATATTAGAGGTTACTCTTAAATCCTGTCACTGCATAGATGGATGATTTTAAGCACTAAACTCAAAGGTCACCCTTAGGTCTTGACATTGGGTATAATTCGTTCAAGTCTAAAAGATTTGTCTTACCAACCATATGTGTTACCACTCGAATGACTGACTCCGGGGAGAGTCAAACCATATGTGTTACCTTGACTTTGAGTTTTTTGGAGTGTACTTATTTGGTATATTTTTTGATTTTTTTTTAAAATGATATACATAAAAATAAAAAAGTAATATAATTTAAATAAATACATTTATTAAATAAGTGCACTTATTTAGTGCATTTTTAAATAATCCCTAAGTTGCTTTTTATTCAAAAATAATGTCTCATTTAGAAATTGATTATTTTAATTATTTTTTTGATTTTTTTTATAAAATTACGTGCAAAAAATAGAAGGAATAATGTGACAATTTGTAATTTTTTTATTTTTTATTTTTTTGGCTACAAATCCAAGTCTTCAAACAAAACTTTGGGCTCTTTTGGGAAGTCTAAAAAAAGCCAGCTTATTGGCTTATTAACTTATTTGGGTCATATCACTTCTCTACTTTTTCCATGTCAATGGCCAACAACTGGTCAACCTCCACAAGTGTCTTGGTGTTTGTTTTGAATCGGGTAACAAACACCTCTGCAAGTTTTTGCGCCCAAGAAGCTATGATGCCTTTAGGCAACCTCTCAAATCATGTCAAGCCCCAATCTCCTAGGCTTGACAGATATAATATGCACATCAAGGCATCATTTCTCCTGTGAACAACCATTACTTGTCTAAAATGGCTAAGATGCATGTAAGGATCTAACTTCCCGTCATAGATAGAAAACTTTGGTTGGTTGAAACTCGTGGAGAGTGGCTCGTTCTCAATCTCCAGTAAGAACAGTGTACTCTGTAGCCTTGCCAGCACCCTATCTGCTGGGTCGTAAGCAATGCGTGGCAATGACATCCCCACCTTGACGCTTCCATGTGTTCTGGGAGCCAATCTCTACAAAGTTGACACCCTTTAAGGATTGTTCTCCTATGCGACTTCTCTTCTTTGCGTCCTTTCTACAAGTTCTCCGATCTGGGCAACTTCGTATAACAGGAAGAAATTTGATGTGTATGTGAGGATCGATAGCTACTCCCATCGAAGTATGATCTCTTCGACCTCATCCACTCAGACCTAGAACAACGCAATTGGGATCTCATTGTTGTTGACTAAGAGTAGCCTACCCTAAGGCTTCTACTTTCAGAAGGTTCAGGCGTGGTGCGCCCATCTTGGCCTCTAGAGCGATGAGATCGAGTACGCTCACTGTGGGTTTCCACTCCAATGACACGTTTACCTTTCACGTGGCGCTTCAGAATCTCCATATCCTCTACCATCCTCCTGATTATTTTATCTTGCTCCTTCACTCGATTTTCCAAAAATTGAGCATTAGTCCTTCGTCTTTGCGCTTCTGGGCTTCGGGAGCGGTAAAGGCTCAAACCATGCTTTTCTTGCACGCCCCTATGAGGGTTTCTCCTCTGAGGATTGAGATCAATCATGGATAGGACATGGGGCGAATCTCTGTGCTCCGTGTTGGTCTTTGGCGTCTTGTCATTGATGGCGAAAAGTGGTAGATCTTTGTTATTTGCCTTAGAAGTTGTTTAAGGAAGCTAAATCAAAAGGTTTGTTCAGTGAAAGGTTCCCAAAGACAGCGCCAATTATACTAGCACGAAATATTTGGTACTTGTATAAACTTGTTGATGAAGCTTGAGCTCCTCCAAACATCGTCGTATAGCTAGAAATCACAAAAACGTGAGCTAGCCTGCAGGTGTGTGCCGAAAACCCCTCCGATGCGTGAGTTAGCAAATAGGATCACCAAGAAGAAAAAGCTTTGTGAATTCGAATACTAAAATTGAAATACCTGATATTAGGTTAACTCTGAACTTCTATAAGTTTTGCATGAAAGACTCCTAGTAGGACTCTAATTCTCATTCCTAGAATCCTGCTAGAAATCATCTTCTTAAAGGATAATGCCCATCCTTTAATACCCTTTTTGTTGGCGATAAAGCAAAATAACACAACTCTTTGTACGGTCTCCAACCGAACAACCTTACTACTTTTAACCTTGATAGTTCTTGAGACAGTCAGGCAATGCACAACATCGCGCAAACCCAGCGCAGCGCGCTACCATACGAACTTTGCACAACACTTCATCTAGCTCAATCAACGCCATGCGGTCAACTCGGCTTAACTATCTGATCGGTCTTCTTAGATAGCTTAGTTGAATCACACGTCTTGGACCAAGTTTCCCAAGTCAATACAAGCAACTTATTTGATCAGTTTGACCTTTGCATGACCCAAGTCGTGCAATCTTCCAATCTATAGCCCGGCCGACAACAAGGGCATGATTTAGCCTGGCCCAGATATCACGACACAAATCCCCCTCTCAATTCCTATTCAATAAAGGTTCTTTTTACTAATAAAAAAAAATGAACCATTGTCATCAAACTACACAAAGATGGTAGGTAGCAATTATTTTAATTTTCTTGACCATTAATTAAATTATAATGCTTAGACAAGTAACTGAGTTTCATCCAACATGTCAAGCAGAACATCCAAATCGACAACTGTGAAACTAAATTTCTTCAATGTCCTCTTCTTCGGTGTACTTGTAGCCACCTCCATTTTGATTTCCACAAAGTTGGCGAGGTTGGTGAGGAAGGAAGTAGTGGCGGTCAAGTGGTGGGAAAGGGTGGCTGGATGGGGTTGTGGAAGGATAAGTGAGGGTTTGGATTAGGATTTGAGAGTAGAAGATGGTGACAGTAAATGTCTACACAATGATATTTGATTTTGACTAAATAATTTTTTTCCCCCACTCTCTAAATAGTCGTGTGTAACACAATCGCAGTTTATTGGATGAAAAAGTAATTGCGAAGCTTTAAGCCAAAACCATATAGGGAGTATGTGGTTATTTTTAAAAAACAATGAAGTAAAGTACTGCTGGGCCATACCACATAGAGATAAAATGAATGTTGTCCAAAATAAAAATAAAAATAAGATAAAATTTTACCCAATGTCTATTATGATTGATGACAATTACTTTTGTTTATAAGAATATAGATTTGCCTTCTCTCAAGCTGACCATCTCAATTTAAAATAAATTTTAAATTTTGTAGACCTATTTTGGGACCGATTTTAGTGATTAAAGCCGTTCACTTTTAAAGACTCGTTTAGTAGAATATTCACGCAAAAAAATCAAGATGATCAGATATTGATAGTTATATATTTAAATAAAATTTGTATTACAAAAATTAGATAGTTATTCTTGAAATTATATTTATCGTTCATTTTTTAAAAATAAATATGATTCAAACATATAACTATCGATGTCCAATTATATTGATTTTTTACATCAATATTCTACTTACTGGGTCTTAAAAAGTGACGGTTTGGATCACCGAAATTGGTGGTAAAATAGGCCTACCAAGCCCAAATATTCTCTCAATTTGAGAAGGCCAACTTGGGAGAAATCAAACCCTATCAAAATTGCTTGTTTGGAACTTCCAAATAAGTTATATATTTTTTATTTTCTGATTTTTTTAAAATCATGTTCATTTTCTTTATTTTTTTGATTCATCATGTATAAACAAATTTTTTAAAAAAATTTAAAAATTAAAAGGCCAAGACAATCCAAAAAAAGTTTTTTGGCTTATTTTTGTAGTTTTTTGGACTTTTTTTTTCAATACTTTTTAATTTTCCAATCATTTTGCTGAGTAGAATCTAAGAGTCTAAAAAAAATTATACAAAAATTATTAAAGACAAAAATAAGCAACAAAAAAGTCACCAAAAAAAAAAAATCCCAAACACCCACTCAATTAGAATTTATCTATGAAAAGTGAAGTGTAAGATGTAAATTTAAAATTAGTGTTATAACTTATATACATATTAATTTTGTTCATATATTTTGATTTGGAAAACTCCATGTACCTACAAAATTTGTTAAGAAAATTACCATGAATGCAAAAGTGTAATTGAGATTTAATTGACGTAAATCTCAAGAGGTTGGCCTAGTAGGCAAAACTTGGGGCATGAGGGTGTGTTCTCTCTAGGTTTTAAGTTCAATATCCACTAGCAGCAATACGCTTCTTGTGGCCATGTCCACACAGGGCGTTCGCCCTGACTTTAAATGAAACCCCCACAAGTGGGCTGCGGGATTGGTCTCCTGAGATTAGTCGAGGTATAGAATGAATTTAAATCACATATTGCTATTTTTAAATAAATTTTGAATGTAATATTACTGTTTTAATTTTAAATAAAATTTTGAGTAATATTTGTGAGAAAAGAAAGCTCCGTAAGGATTTAGGGGCGTCTTTGCATCAAGTGTGGGTGTGGCCAACTTTTTGCTCCACATGTTTGGCAAGTGGCCTATCTTCAGCCTCCTCTACAATATCATCAATAAACAAATCGAACCTTGAAGTTTAGTAATAGATTATTGAGAATAAGAAATTGAGTACAAACATATCTTTACTTTCCTTCTACATAATTTTTATTTATGCTAGGAAGAGAACAGAGTCTTCCTCAGCCACATAAACTAAAGAGAGCATGGATATCTATATCAGGAAGTGTAAGTAAATGTCAAATTACATAACAAAGTATTATAAATGACACGCAGCTAAAACTTATAACAAAGCACAGAAGACAAGTAGTAGTAATAATCCATCAACCAAGTTGTCATCAACGTGGACAAGCACAAAACAATCACCTTCCATCATGCAATGGCAGCATTGGTTGTTCGCTCACGCTATAAAACTCAATTGTTGTTGTGTTATTGCTAGAATCTCCAATTTCATGTTAAAATTAATGTCATATTTACATTAGATACATTGGATACATTGCATGCATTGGATACATTGAGTTCATACATTCTTTGTATTCATGTATTTTTATATTCATGTATTTTATATTTATTAAGTACATTGTCTAGATTATATTCATGTACCTAGTTAATTGTCAGGTTGTTTAGGTTCATGGATCTTATTCATTGAATTTATGTACAACCTTCTTTATATAAAAGGATGTAAGCCTTTGGGCAAAATATATGAATCAATAAGTGAGAAAAATTCAATACAAAATATAGTTCATTCTAAAGAGAGTTTTATCAAAAGCTAACATAAGTGGTATCAGAGCTTTGGTTGGGTCAAGAGCAAGCTAGGCATAGAGATCGGATACGGGAAAACAAGCCCCGAAGAAGAACAAACCGACGTCCATGGCGAATCCCAACAATCAAAATGTATCTACTCCTATCTTTAATGGTGAAAATTTTGATTTTTGGTATGTGAAAATGAGAACTATTTTTGTCTATACGGATCTTTGGGATCTTGTTGAAAATGGGTTCGAGGAACCTGAAGATGAAGGAGCTTTGACAAATCCCCAAAAGAACCAATTAAAAGAGCAAAGGAAGAAGGATTCAAAGGCTCTCTCTTTTATTCAACAAGGAGTTTCAGAAGCAATCTTTCCAAGAATTATCAATGCAACAAAAGCGAAAGAGGCATGTGATATTCTTCAGAAAGAGTATAGAGGCAACTTGAAGGTAAGAACCATCAAACTTCAATCATTGAAAAAAGATTTTGAAAATTTAAAGATGAAGGATATGGAATTGTTGAAGGATTATTTTTCTAGGGTTATGGAACTTGTAAATCAAATGAAACTTTATGGGGATAATATTACTAATCAAAGAGCTGTTGAGAAAATTTTGATAAGTTTGCCTGAGAAATACAATCCCATTGTTGCTGTCATTGAAGAAACTAAAGATCTTGCTGATTTCAGTATTGAAGAATTGATGGGTTCAATTAAAGCATTTGAGCAAAGGTTGAGTCGGCAATCTGAAAAGTCAATTGAAAGTGCCTTTCAATCCAAGCTCAATGTTAGTACCTCTAATTCCCAAGGAAGAGGAAGAGGAAGAGGAAGAGGAAGAGGAGGAGGAAGAAATGCAACCGGAAGAGCAAGAAATGCAAGAGGAAGAGGAAGGTCTAATTTTCAAAGAAAGGAAAATGAAGAGTTCACTCAACAAAAGGGTGGAATTTGCAACCGAAGCAATCATGTTGATAAAGATTGTTGGTTTCGAGGAAAGCCAAAATGTTACAATTGCAACAAATTTGGGCATGTCAAGAAGGATTGCCAAGTCAAGAGCACTCAACAAGCTAATTTTTCTGAGGAGCAAGAAAATGAAGGGCACATGTTTTATGCTTGTCACAAGGCATCGGATCAAACCAAGGATGTATGGTTTCTCGATAGCGGATGTAGCAATCACATGACAGGAGATGAGAGCATTTTTGTGAAAATGGATGCTTCCTCTAGTTCTCAAGTAAAAATGGGGAATGGTGCCTTAGTCCAAACCAAAGGAAAATGTACTATTGCTATAGAAACCAAGATGGGTACAAGATTCATTTCCGATGTTTCTTAGTTCCAGACTTGGAGCAAAATTTGCTAAGTGTTGGACAACTTATGGAGCATGGATATCTTGTTCACTTTGAAGACAATTTTGCAAAATTTTTGACAAAGGGGGGAAAAGCCAAGTTGTAGTAAAAATCAAGATGGAGAAGAATAGAAGTTTTCCTCTCATTTTCGGTATAAGCAAAAATGCGGCTTTGAAGATGGATGTGATTGATAATTCATGGCTTTGGCATAGAAGATTTGGGCACTTGAATTTTCAAAGCTTGAAGCATCTACAACAAAACAATATGGTTTTTGGGTTGCCAACCATTCATGAAGTGCAACATATTTGTGAAGGTTGTGCACTTGGAAAGCATCACCGGGAGTCATTTCCAAAGGAGAAAGCAAGGAGAGCTAAAGCACCATTGGAGCTTGTCCATACTGATGTGTGCGGACCCATGGATACACCAACTCATGGAGGTAACAAGTACTTCATTATCTTTGTTGATTATTTTACTAGAATGACTTAGGTGTATTTCATGAGACAAAAGAGTGAAATTTTCTCTATCTTCAAGAAATTTCAAAATCCTGTTGAAAGACAAAGTGGTTGTTTGATGAAAGTATTGAGAAGTGATAGAGGCGGAGAATACAACTCAAATGAGTTTATGAAATTTTGTGAAGATATTGGAATGGAAAGGCAATTGACTGTTGGGTACACTCCACAACAAAATGGTGTGGCGGAAAGGAAGAATGGAACCATAGAGGAGATGTCCAAGTCTATGCTACATAAGAAGGGGCTACCCAAAACTTTTTGGGGTGAGGCCGTGTATACAACAGTTTACTTGATGAATAGATGTCCTACAAAAGCTCTGAAGGACAAAACTCCATTTGAAGCTTGGAGTGGAAAGAAACCATTGGTGAATCACTTGAAGGTGTTTGGTTGCATTTTTATGCTCATGTTCCAAAAGAAGTGAGGCACAAGCTTGATGAAAATAGTAAGAAATGCATCTTTGTGGGTTATAGCTCAAAATCCAAAGGCTATAGACTCTTCAGTTTGGATAAAAAGAAGGTGATTATTTGTAGAGATGTTCTCTTGATGAGAGAAGGCGTCTTTTGATTGGAAGGAAAAGAAAGTCTAAGATCAAAGCATTCTTTCAATGAAGAAACAGAAAGTCCACAAGTTGAAGATGTTGCAACTCTTGAATCTCCACAAAGCGGTCACCAATTGCTAGTTCACAATCTCTCCAAGTTCAAGTTCAAGTTCAAGTTCTTTATCTCCAAGTTCAACTCCAAGAAATATAAGGAGTCTTAGTGATGTGTATGCAAGATGTAATTTATGCATTGTTGAACCTGAAAATTTTTGAAGAGGCAATAGAGATGAAGCAGGAAGAAAGCTATGGAAGATGAAATTCATGTGATTGAGAAGAAACAAGACTTGGGAGCTAGTGGAGAAACCGAAAGAAAAGAAATAATTGGTGTGAAGTGGATTTTCAAAACAAAGTTCAATCCGGATAGCTCTATTCAAAAGAACAAAGCAAGACTTGTAGCAAAAGGGTATTCACAACAAACCTGGAATTGATTCCAAGAAACTTTTGCTCTTGTGGCTCGACTTGATACAATTAAGCTATCATTGCTTTGGCGGCTCAAAAGGGTTGGTTCTTGCACCAACTTGATGTAAAACAGTATTTTGAATGGAAAAATTAGAAGAAGAGGTGTATGTTGATCAACCTCAAGGCTTTGTTGTCAAAGGGCAAAGAAGATAAAGTGTACAAGTGAAGAAGGCTTTATATGGCCTAAAGCAAGCACCCCGGGCATGGTATAGTGAAATTGATGCTTACTTCAATGAAAAAGGGTTTTCAAAGAAGCAAAGTGAGAGCCAAACTTTGTACATCAAGAGGCAAGGTACAACGGTATTCTATTGTTTCACTTTATGTGATGATTTGGTTTTTATCCGTAGTGATGAAAAATTGATTGAAGATTTTAAAAGGGAGATGATGAAGAAATATGAAATGAGTGATTTGGGACTATTGCATCATTTTTTAGGCATTGAAATCTACCAAAACAATGGTGGTGTTTTTATTTGCCAAAAGAAGTATGCTCAAACACTTCTTGAGAAATTTAAAATGAAGAGAATGCAAAGCAGTTGCTACTCCCTTGATGTGAATGAAAAGTTGTCAAAGGAAGATGGAAGTAAAGAAGCTGAAGCATCTTGTTATAGAAGTTTGGTTGGAAGTTTGTTGTACTTAACTGCTACAAGACCGTACATCATGTATGCTACAAGTTTATTGTCTCGGTTCATGCACAGTCCAAGCCAAATTCATTTTGGGTTGCAAAAAAAAGTGTTGAGATACATTCAAGGTTACATTTGATTATGGAATTTTTTATGAGAAATTCTTGATGCAAAGTTAATTGGATTTGTGATAGTGATTGGGCGGATGTGTGATGATATGAGAAGCACTTCTGGGTATGCATTTTCTCTGGATCGGGCGTAATTTCATGGTCATCCAAGAAAAAACAAACTGTGGCACAATCATCTGCTGAAGCCGAATATATTTCAGCATCATTGGCACTACACAAGCAATTTGGCTAAGAAGAATTTTGGATGATTTTGGTGAGAAGCAGGTGAAGCTACTCAATTATGTGTGATAAAAGTCTGCTATTGCTATGGCAAAGAATCCCGTCTACCATTCTCGTACAAAACACATTGCTATCAAACATCATTTCATTAGAGAAGCTGTGGAAGATGATGAGATTCAAATCAAAGTATTGTAAGACTAAAGATCAAGTTGCGGACTCTTCACCAAAGCTCTACCAAGGGACAAGTTTGAATTTTTTAGAGAGAAATGTTGGGTGTCACACATATGGCATTAAAGGGGAGGAGTGTTAAAATAATGCCATATTTACATTAGATACATTGGATACATTGCATGCATTGGATTCACATTGAGTTCATACATGATTTGTATTCATGTATTTTTATATTCATGTATTTTATATTTATTAAGTACATTGTCTAGATTATATTCATGTACCTAGTTAATTGTAAGATTGTTTAGGTTCATGGATCTTATTCATGGAACTTATGTATAACCTTCTTTATATAAAAGGATGTAAGCCTTTAGGCAAAATATATGAATCAAAAAGTGAGAAAAATTCAATACAAAATATAGTTCATTCTAAAGAGAGTTTTATCAAAAGCTAACATTTTATACCCATTTGAGTTCTCACCAAGCAAGTCCTCAGTCTCTTCAGAACTCACATCACTTTTCGTTTTAACCCATGGATGCTTATTCTCTATTTTTGCAATCAACCCCTTCAATTCTGTTGCTACTTCCTTCATAGTAGGTCTCTCATCTCCTTTCACTTTCAAGCATCTCTCTGCAATACCGGCCACTTCTTTTAGCTGCTCGAAAGTGTCTCCATCAATTACCATGTGTTCATCAATAACCTGGTACAAACGATCATTTTTCAGAGAAGAAAGGAAATAAGTGGCCAAATATCTCTCCTCCTTTGGCCGCGCAAATGACAGCACCTTCTTTCCAGTGATCAACTCTACAAGGACTACACCGAAGCTATAAACATCACTCTTCTCTGTCAATTGGCCCGTGTGCAAGGATTCAGGGTCCAAGTATCCAGGAGTTCCTTCCAACACCGTGGCTAATGGATTTTGATCTAGTGGAACCAACCTTGATGCACCAAAGAGTATATTCATAGACTTGACATCTCTATGGATGATAGGAATAGAGGCTTCTGAGTGCAAATATGACAACACTCCAGCAGCTTCTGTAGCTATTCGCAAACGAATTTGCCATGAAATAGCAGGTTCCTCATGTATATGGTCGTGGAGAGTGCCATTGGTGATGGATTTATAGACAAGCGAAGGAATTTGAGTCTGTAAACAACAACCCAAGAGTTTAACAACATTCCAATGATTGATCTGTGAAAGCACAACAATCTCATTGATGAATTGCTCTATTTGACTTTGATCCACCTCTTTGAATTTGCACTTTTTGATTGCCACAACCCTACCATCTGCCAGAGTTCCCTTATAAACAATACCATTACCTCCTTGACCAACAATTTTTCCCTTCTCGACAGCCTCCTTGAGTTTTTCTTTAGTAAAGATTTTGAATACTTCCTGAGCTGATCTCTCTAGTTTGGAGAGTTGTTGCAATATCAATCCACCATTTTGAAAAAAGAACTTTTCTTTGAGCTTGATGTACTTTCTTTTCCTCAAAATCCACTACCAGGAGCTACACAACAAAACAAGTGCTACACCAGTTGCGGAACCTACATTTCAATTAAGTTAATCCATCATTTGTAAATCTATATTGTCACTAGATCTATATAACAAAAAATGGATGATTATGCTTGAAATAATATTTGTCATTTATTTTTTTAAGATAAATGTAATTGAAATATATGACTATCTGTATCCGATCATTTTATTTTTTTATATAAATATTCTACTCACCGTGATTTTAAAAGTGATAGTTTGGAATATTGAGGGTGACCCAAAATAGCCCACTAGGCCCAACTTAAGACAATCTAAACCCTAACAGTAAATATTTCTTGATTTAGTATGAGTTTGTTAAATAACGTTTATGTTTAGTTCCGTTTTGGTACATGTGCATCTATGTACGTATTTTTACATTGTTTGTTACGAATTTTTGTCCCAAATGTTACTTAATTTTTTAGTAGAGTTATGAAAAAATGTGATTCAGAAATGAAGATATATATTTTTGTGGTAATTTATGTATTTTTATAGTTCAAAATTATTTCAACAAAAAAATACATAATATCACTACAAAATGTATAACATTATTTACAAAATGTGTAATTTTATTTTTGAGTCATAAATTATTGTAAACTTTGCCAGAGAATTACATAAAATTTTCCACAAAATTACATAACTTCATCTTGAAGGGATTTCCTTATGTTTGCTTTATAACAAAATATATTTGTAGTGAGGAAAATTTTCAAGAAAATCCAATATCGTTGCTAAAAATATATTATTTGTGTGGTTATTTATTTTTTATTGCCAATTTTCAAAAAAAAAAAAAGAAGAAGAAGAAGAAAAAAACAGACATTGACAAAAAACTCTAATTTCGTCGCAAATCTATTGACACGATTTCGCTTATTCCCACTATGTGAGAACCATTCTAACTACAAAATATTATTCACTGCCACAATTTGTTGTCACAAAAGAACCTACAATAAGGAAATTTTTCCTTGTTAAAGTGCTTCAATTTTTTGGTGCGACCCACCAATTTGATGGCGCGAAGATAATGGCAATTGGCAAAAATTTGATAGTGTGAAGATAACGGCAATTGGCAATAAGCTGTTCTCTTTACCCATTAAAATTAGAGAAAATTATTGAAAAGTCCACTCTAACAATTATCTAAAGTATTCGGTTTATTGGATATTTTTAATTGGTGATAAATCTATCCTTAGTGAAATAATTTGGTGAAAAATCAATTTTATTATTTTGAAGGACATTTTGTTTTCAATTTTATCCCTTAATTTATCTGTTGACTTTTTTTGACTATCTATTCAAATTATTTTCTATTTGTTCAAATTTTTATCTATTTGTTCAAATTATTTTCTATATATTCAATTTTTTTTTTCCCTTTACCTTTTCAATTCTTTGCTATTTGTTGAAATTTATTGTTGAATTTTTACACCTATCTGTTCAAATTTATATCTATCTATTTAAATTTTTTATTTATTTTTCTATCTGTTAAAATAAAAACCAAACAAAATCCTATTTGTTCAATCCACAAATCCACTATCTGTCAATATGAGCCTTTACCAGATCTGAGCTCAAATCTTTAATACATATATATATATATATAACAAAACCACTATCTATTCAAATTGTTTTCCAAGTAGTGATCTAATCTGTGTTTGTTATCTGAGCCTTTTAGAATCTACTCTTACCTATTTTTCTAATTTGTTCAATTTTTTTTAACCTGTTCTAATCTTTCTTCTATCTAACTATCTCTCTTTCTCTCTATCTGTTGCAATTGTTTCTTCATTATCATTGTCATCAACAACAACAACAACAACAACAACAACTAAAAAAAGTAGTAATTTTGAACAGATTTGGAGAGAGATCTGTAGATTTGTGTAACATATATCATCATCAACAACAACAACCAACAATAAGAATTACAAAAGAAATAAATAGATAAACAAATAGTAAAGAACATATTAAACATATACTATAGAAACTAAACACACAAAATCACCATCCCAAAACCCCAGCCATAACTATTGGAAATTGGGTCGAGTTTAGAACCCGGACTTAATTGGGTTGTCTATGGTGGCATGACCCGATTAGGAGAGATCTAAATATCTATAATAGATTATATATCTTGATATAAGATAATTTTCAATATAATATATGATCATTATTGATTAGATATTATAGATATGAGATAGATATTATCTGGGATAATGTATCTATCCTATGGGTCTCCTAACTCTCCTATAAACAGACCTTGGGTACTGTATTTTGAGATAACAAAAAACATACGTTCTCTCTTCCTATAAATCATTCTACATTTTTACTGTGATTGGTGTGGGTAAAACTCTAGTAGTTTTACTCCATTGCTGTGGAGATTATTCTAGAGTACGTGATTCATCTTCTAAGTTGCATTCATTGTGCAATCTGTTTGCCAACAAGGTTTGTATGAATCCATATTATTTTCTGTTGTGTATATAGTATTATATTTCTATCATAACTAATATTGGTGATCACTTTGGATTTCAACGCAGATCTGGATTTCAAATTCAACATATCTTCTTTTCATGATTTCCAATTGTAGATCTAACCCAAAAAA